>JAJIYU010007324.1:0-19349 GCA_030144865.1 Tinospora cordifolia | reverse complement strand
ACAACCTTCTCACTAAGTATGGCGTGAGGCACAAGGTTGCCCTACCTTATCATCCTCAAACTAATGGGCAAGCTGAAGTGTCTAATCGGGAAATCAAGTCAATTCTGCAAAGAACAGTTGGTACAAACTGCAAGGACTGGGCATTCAAGTTAGATGATGCATTGTGGGCCAATAGAACAACATTTAAAACACCCATAGGTATGTTTCCGTATCAATTACTGTATGGAAAATCTTGTCACTTGCCTTGCGAGTTAGAGCACAGAGCCTATTGGGCGATAAAGAAGTTAAATTTCGATACAAAGGCTTGTGGAGAAAATCGGTTGTTGTAGTTCGTAGAACTTGAAGAGTTCGCAGAGAAGCATTTGAGAACAACACCATCTATAGAGAGCGCGTGAAGAAATGGCATGATCAAATCATAGAGAAAAAGGAGTTCAAACCAGGGCAGCAGTACTCCTTTTCAATTCAAGAATCTGTTTGTTTCCGGGTAAGCTTAAATCTCGATGGTCGGGACCCTTTTTAGTAACTCAAGTCTTTCCGTATGGAGTAGTAGAGGTGCAAAGCCTAGTGGATGGTCACAAGTTCAAGGTGAATGGCCAAAGACTGAAGATTTTCTACAGTGGTCAAAAATAGATGGTGGAGACGGTTCCCCTCAACAATTGAAGCAGCGTATCCTCGTCAAGCTAACGACGTTAGACTTAGCGCTGAGTGGGAGGCAACCCACTATAGGAGTTTGCTTGATTATATTCTTGAGTTAAGTTTGTTAGTTTACGTCGAGAAATTGTGTTTATGCACTTATAATTGACTAAAAAGAGTCCATAAAACTATAGACCGCAGTCCATGATATGTTGACCTCGGTCACTAGCATGATACACAAAATCTTGCACTGTAGACTGCGGTCCTCAATCTGTAGACCGCGGTCCACAGAATGCAAGTTTTTGTGCAGGAACATAAGGACCGCAGTCACCAGTGTAGGTATTTTCAATGACCGCGGTCCACAGAACATGGGTTCTGAACATGATACTGATGACCGTGGTCCTCACTCACAGTGAAAAACTATGGACCGCGGTCACCAGTTCGTGATGCTCCAAAAATGCAAAAATTGTGCACATGGACCGCAGTTCATAAAGCAAGACTGCGGTCCATGCGTCCTTTAAATGAGGGATTGCCGTCATTTTGCTCATTCTTGTGTTACAAATCCGAGATTTTGTGTGGCTTTTGGGATTCTTCTTCAAGTTTTCAAGCTTTTCATCCTCTTTCAATCAAAATGTAAGTGCTTTACCTGGATTTCTCATTGGTTTCTTGCATTTGTTCAAGTGTTTAGATGATTTAGGAAGGTTTAGATGGTTTGAAATGATTTAGGAATGCTTTCATGGTGACTTTTGATCAATGATTCATCTTATTCTCTTCTTGATTCTAATAATGCCACTTATTTGATTCATATGTGCACTAAGATTTGCTCACACCCATATTCATGAGAAATTTAATGCTTTAGATGTGTTGTATCATGAAATGAGGTGACTTTTCACCCAATTTTGTATGTCATTCATCATCCAAACCAAAACAAGATTCAATGTTGCATGCATATTGAATGAGCTTGATGTTATAACACTTATACCATGTATTAGAGCCATGTATTGAGACTTTTTCATTAAATGGTTGATGTGTTATTATATATGAATCTTGTTGTTTTCCTTGGTGTTAATCTCTGAGATTGTAGGCCTCCAAGAATGAAACTACCTGCTTCAAAGGGCAAGCAACAAGCACCTCTTCCTCCTCCATCAGATAGGAACAGATTTCGGACAGCAAATGCAAAGCAAAGACTAACTATTATCCGTTCTAATAGCCATCTGATTCTTGAGAAAGGGATTATGTTGATGACCGAGGAGTGCGAGTTGGGCATTGACACAGTGATAGCTGCCCGCAATTGGAACAAATTAATTCAAGCACTAGGAAACATAGTGGTGTCTATTGTACAGGAGTTCTATGCTAACGCCCTAGACAGAGAAGGAACATCTGTTTGGGTAAGGGGGAAATGGGTGTCGTTCAATACGACAATGATTAACGAGGTTTATGGCTTGCCTGCAAACACTCCAGATGCATACTACAATCTGTTACCAAGGTTTGACCCAGATGAGATATTGAGGACTTTATGTGTTGATAGGGCTTCATGGATCTGTTACAACAACAGGCCCGTGAATCTGATGAAGACTACATTCACAACCCCAGCTAAGGTTTATTATATCTTGGTTGTGCTAATTTACTTCCTTCTTTAGCTATTAATCGGGTTACTGTTGAGAGAGTTGTGTTAGTATACTGTATCATGAAGGGGCTCCCAATCAATATTGGGACAATCATATCCAGCTCTATCAGATCTGCCATTGACAAGACAAATGCCGGTCTGCCACATCCTACCTTGATCACTGAGTTATGCAGATGGGCAAGGGTTGTTTGGGACAAGACTGAGCCGTTATTGAAGATGAAGGACCATATAGCAGTGAAGATGTTCACATCCTCAACTTCCAAGAGGCGTAGGCCCTCTACTGAGTCCCCTCCACCAGTACTACTCCTACTACCGCTCCTACACTCCTTGTAGATGCTCCTCAGTCTTCCTCAGCTACAGTTGCACCTCTGTCAACTACTGAGCATACTATGATGCACTGGATGGCATACATGACAGAGTGGATGCACCGTGAGGATCCGGATATGGCAGCAATTTTTCCTCCTCCCCCTTGTGCCGTGCCTTACATGGAGATGACGTGTTGCGTACCTCCAGCACAGCCACCCCCACCAGAGGTCCCTGCAGATGATGATGATAATGATGATGAAGATGGTGGTGATAATTTTCATGATTTTATTACAGAGGAGGAAATGTTTGGTGCAGATCCTTGAGCACCATGGTTTTGATATTTATTTTGCTTTTCTTGCATTTGTTTTGAAAACACACACTTATGTCTAGTTGTGATTCCTATGTTTTTCTGTTGTTCTTCTGATTATGCATTATCTTTACCTGTGAGTTCATTAATCAATGCTAAGCTATATTTTGCCTTAACTACCAGACTAATAATCCTTTCGTTTTCTTTGAATGCATGTATGTTATGTTACCACGCCCATGTTTACATCTCTATGTGCACTTGAGGACAAGGCACAACAGAAGTTTGGGGGTGCGCATTGAAAAAAATTTTCTTCAAAGTCAATTCAAGTCAAGTTCATGACAGGTTTATTTTTCCTTAAGGTTTATTTTTTTATTTTTTTATTTTACATATTTTGTGTTTGTGCATTAATACTTCTAGACTATACATGCATAACTAGGTATAGTATCTCATGACATTTAGAAATTAGGATTATTTAATTAGTGTCAATTCATGAGCACATTAGTTAGGACATGAGCATATAGATGCCATTTAAGCTAGAGTTACGCCATATTTTTGAAAATTCTCACTGAGTAACCTATGAAATTGAAAATTCCTCTAGTGTGACGAGACAAAGAATTAGGGTACTTTCAAACAGTGTATGTGCTTAGTTTGTCTGAAATTTAACTTTGATAGATCTCTGTAGTCTTAGGTAGATTGAGACTCTGAAGACTGAGAAAGTGAGGAGTGGAAACCAAATCACAAGCTAAGAGAACTTCCCACAGATTCTCAAAATAATCAAATATGTCTTGACCACTGCTTAAGAATGACTATGGGAGGGAAATGAAGTAGGCCATCATTGTTTGAGTCATAGCCTAAAGGTCGATCCTAGCATTTGTAGTCTTTGTAGCCAATTTTGAGCCTTACAGCCTGTTTTCTTGTTATGAACCTAAACATTATATATAGAAACACTCGATCCTTTTATAAATATCTCAGTTAAACCTATTTGTGTCCATTCATGGTTGTAATATCACATATTCTGATGATGCGAAAGGAGAAGGGGATGCGAACATTGAAATATGTATATGTTCAGTTATGCTTTACATTCCTTTACATTAAAAAAAAGGGTTATTTTCATAGTATTTCAGTATTATCATGATAGCTGAACTTTTTACTTTTGTATGAGTATACATATGAGTATAATTTGGAGTGAATATACTGAAAGAAGTTTGGGGGAGCTGTGAAGACATGGTTGTGAGCATGAAACAAAGAAAAACAAAGGATGGAACAGAAATGCTTGAGCTATATTAAGAAAATCAAACAAAATAGGTTGTTATTATTGCTATGAATGTACACCTGAGTCAGATTTAAATTCCTATTACACTTGTACCTTGAGCCAGGCCACGTTACAACCTAAAAGAAAGACCGCTGATCCTGACTATAGTTTGACTTGAGTAGAAGATAAATAGATGAGAGAATTGAGAGGGTCTGTGTACTTAGGTATTAGGAAATGATTTTTGTGAGTGGAATGGTACCTGCAAATCACTTACAAAGTCCAAGAGGATTGAGATACTAACAGATAAAAGGGTGAAGTTGAGAAAGAATAGAGGATGAACTGAAAATCTAGACAAACTAAATGCCCCTAAGGGAGTGTTAATAAGTCATAAGCTATGGGAATGGCAAATTGAGGTTACAATGATGAGTGAAAAAGAATTTGAATTCTATATGGCATGACATATTAATTTTAGAATAGAATCATTGTTCGAGGACGAACAATAGTCTAAGTTTGGGGGTATTTGTTAGTTGTATAGTAAATTAATATTAGAATAGGCAAAATGATGCATTTTATAGGAAATAAGAGAAAATATAAGTAAAGAATTGCATAATTAGCAATAGTTGCATATAGTTAGAAATTACATTGTTTAATAATTTTTAAGCCTTGTTCTCGATAGTTTTGATATGTTTCTATGAGAAAATAATGTCTGGGAAAGGAATTTGCATGTATTATAGGATACAGGTTGATACACACAAAGAATGCATCAGAAGAAGGCATACAAAAGATGGAATCAAGAGCAAATACCAGAAGACCGCAGTACGAAAACTGAAGATTGCAGTTAGAATAGAAGAACAGAACCAGTGAATAACACACTGGTGACCGCGGTCCATAAACTGGAGACCGCGGTCACCAGGCCGAGGTTGGAACAGAAAATTGACAGACCACGGTGGACAGAATGCATGAAATCTGGGTTTTTGACATCAAATTCATGGACCGCGGTCACTGACCGAGGTCACTCGATTGTATAGCGAGATTTTCGTATTTTTTAGGTTTTTTAGTGTGGGACTATAAATAAAAGAAGGTTTTTAGAGTCCAGAGGAGAGAGAAGAGAGAAGGGAACACTGTGACGGCTGCTAGGGCATCAAAGTCTAGGTTTTTATTGGTTTTTGAAGATTGTTAAGAGATTTGAGTATGTATTGCTTATTTGAATTTAATTTTTTGCTTTCCTTTACATTCATGTCGAGCTAATCAGTTTTATTGTCTGGGATGTGATTGTTCAAAGCATAGTTTGTAATATCTAATTGTAGTTGCTGATTTATAGATTCTATTCCTTATTGTGTAGACTCAAAGCTTTATGTCTACTGGCCATAGATGTATTGAATTTAGTATTTTAGTCTATCTCGGGAGAGAAGTCTAAAATATGGATATCACAATCTAGACCTAGACCAGTTGATTGATCGGGAGATTGTTGACCAATCTAGGGAGTTGCATAGGTATTGTCAGTCTAAACACATAGATTGTCAAGTGAACACCTCGGGAGAGGGTTTGACGAAACAAATCTAGTGAGTATTGAAACGCCTTAGGAAAGGGTTTCAACCATTGATGCTATAACTCATAGATTAGCTAATTCACAAACACAACGAAGATTTGCAAACTATGCGGCGACATTCATTATCCTGGATGTGTTTCTCTATTGAATTCTTAAAATTTATCATTATCCTTGTTTACAACAGTTTCTGGTTTTGAAATTAATTTAACCACATTCAATCTTGTCTTGATAAAACTGTGATCATTAGTAACTTTGGTATTAAAAATCAAAAGCTACCCTTGTTCCCTGAGGACGATACTCGGACTTACCGGATATTACTACTGCGATCCCATACACTTGCGGGGTTGCTAACAAACGCCTAATGTAATGAAAGTGTTTGCATGTTTTGTTTTTTGGTTTAAATAATGCTAGCGATGTATAGGTATGATCCACTAGGCTCTCGAGCTCACCCCTTTCTTTTTCAGGTGATTCTTGAGGCAGCACGAGTCGACAGACATCGCAGAGGACTCGGTTATTTTGAAACCTCGTTGAGGTGGTTGTTAGTGCTTGCTGCGCATTTTATTTCTGTGTTTAACTAAACTGGGCATGTGCCCTTTTTCTTTCCTTTTGTTCTAAACATTTTACATGTGACTTAATGTTTTGGGATTGTATTGGAGATTTTTAAATTGTTTAAATATTGAATTTGATGTTTTCATTGCATTTAAAATTTTATAGATTTATTTTATTTACTTAGAAATTTGTTTCAAAAAAAAAATTCATGCCGATTTTAAAGTGATTTTATTATTACCAGAAAGAAAGAAATAGAATTTAAAATTATGAGGTAGTAGCACTCCAGCTCTCGGCAAACGATGCGGTGGTGACATCCCCAGTTCGAATGGGCATGCATTCTGAGCGAGTGCGGCCTAAGGGAACCCGCGAGGAAGGAACCAAGGGGGCCAGGGTGTTATAAAGCTGGTATCAAAGCCCAGTTACTAGAAATACTAGGTTGAAACTTACACAAAATGAATTTGAATCTATCAGAAAGAGAACTTTTCACAAAAATGAAAATTTCACCGGATTTGATTTTCACTGGAAAAGAATTTCTAATGGATTTGATTTTCGAAAAATGGATAAAATGAGTAGAATCCATCCACTAAGTGGATAGAAGTCTAGCAAAGATTTAAGTGATGTCAGCGTGCTTGAGTTATTGATCACAGTGGGACAAAAGTATTGTAGTGGCCCTGTAGGTTAAGCTCTACTTCAGTAGTGGCCTTACAGGTTGAGCTCTATTCAGGAAAGGTCCAAAACTCGGGAGCGATGGCATCACATAAAAATGATATAGAGTTTGAACTTGGTGATTCAATAAACAAATCAGCTAGCCAAGTATTGAGACCATAGGTCTAGTTAGAGACTGGGTGTTGCCAGGGAGGCACAGTGGATCATAAAAGTAAATAAAAGCTTTTAGGACATAAGCTAGAAACTGAAAATGTGTGAAACGAACACTTGATTGGTCAGGACAGGAGATCAGGATGATCTTGTATCATTGATCTCTATGTGGTATGGGACGCATAGGGGTTTTGGGGTATGGAGGAATCCTGGACTCGGAGATTAACGGACCATGTATGGTGGGTGATCGATAATTGGGCAGAACTTGTTCACACTGTATTCTACTGGTATGGGACGGTCGCGTATGGTGGGTCTTGCGTCAGCTATAGGGAGCAAGACACTTGAAAAATTGTAATGGGCAATGAACGGACTCTTTGGAAGAACTTGCACGCACTGTATTCTACTAGTATGGGACGGTAGCGTACGGTGGGTCTTGCGTCATCCTTGGAGACCAGGATTTTGCGAAAGTATATTAGCCGTGATAGACATTTAGAATTCCATTATGCCAACGTGTATTGTTTGATTGTTTGTTGTGTGTTTGCATGATTAATATATAGTATATTATTTTGAGTATTGATACACAAATTCCTGTACCTAGAAACACACAGATTGTTGTTGACTTAGAATCATAACCCCCCAGGCCGCTGAAACAAAACGAAAACTTAGAGACTTGAATTTAGAGTCACATTAGCACGATGAAGTAAAGGGTATGATGGATACGAAAATTTTTCACTTCAAAAAAAAAATAATAAATCTTTGACTTGTAGATAATGCCAAGAGGTCGAGGTAGACCTAGGAGAGGTGTGACCAGAGGCAGGGATGGAGCCGAGACGGGGCATAGTGATGAGGGTACTCTTGTGACACCTGCACCAGTAGTGGTTACACTGATGCCAGAGGCCATCATTGAGATGATGCAGAGGGCAGTGGAGCAGGCCATGAGGACCCAGCAGCCATCACCATCACAACAACCATTAGTATTGATACAGCCACAGGTGTAGCCACAATTATCGACAGAGCCATCGGCACAAGCTCAGCTACAGGTCCATCAGGGGTCCACTTCCACAGAGGTAGTACCCCAGAATAGACCCATTGGGTTTGATAGGGAGCAGAAGGACCTATTGGTGGAGTTCTAGAAGCTACGCCCCACTACTTTTGAGGGGATTGGTGATTATACGGTACCCAACAGGTGGTTTACAAAGATGAATAAGCACCTAGACACTATGGGGGCACCTAGGCCCAAGAGAGTGGCACTGGTAGTGCAACAGTTGATAAGGCCAGCCTACCATTGGTGGGAGATGATTGTGAACGACCCCACCATTGATCAAACAGTCATGACTTGGGAGGATTTAAAGACAAGGTTCTATAATAAGTTTTTCTCCATAGCAAGAAAGAAGTAATTGCAGTTAGAGTTTGTCAACCTAAAACAAAGGATAATGACAGTCATAGAGTAAGAGTAGAAATTTACAAAGTTAGCCAGATTTGCTCCTACCTTGATCATGGATGAGCAGTCCAAGACAGATCGTTTTATTGAGGGTTTGAAAGTGGAGATAAGAAAAATCTTGGCACCGCTTAAGTTGACGACCTTTATGGATGTTGTGGATGGGCGCAGATCCTAGAGAAAGACCTGGAGTTTGAGCAATCACTAAGAGGTAAGAAGAGGACTGGGTCAAGGCAGGCTGTAGGACCTTCACAGAAGAGGTCGAATAGACAGGAGGGGTACGAAGCACCTTAGCTTCAGCGATAGCCACAGGCCCAGCAGGCTTGACCCGTCCGTATGACTGATGATCAGAAGGAGAGGGCTAAGAAACAGGGATTATGTTTTGTATGTCATCAGAGAGGGCTTATGGCTAGAAATTTTCCTACAAAAGCACCAGCTCCCGCCCCTTAGTAGTTGCAGCAGACATGTGGGCAGAGTAGTGGTCCACAACAGAGATAACAACCACAATCCTAGCCACAACAGAGAAACCAAGCCTGACTATATGTTGTAAACACCAGACAAATCCCACTCCAGCAGTAGAAGGTACATTTCTTTTGTTTGGCATTGGTGTCAAAGTTTTGTTTGATTTGGGTGCCACTAGATCCTTTATTGCTGAGAACCTAGTAAGTAGGCTGCAATTAGTGACAAGCCCATTGGCTATAACATTAGATGTAGCCATGCCCACAGGGGCTACTGTGAATTCAAAGAAGTAATGTGGGTATGATCTCTGGTTTGGGGATTAAGAGGTTAGAGTTAATGATAGTTATTACAAGTCACAATATCCAAATGCTGAAGAAAACGGGGAAGTGTCAAGATTTTAACTTCACATAGGAATAGGTTATCAATCATCTGTGATGAATGGAAGTTGTGATCCATCATGATTAAAATTATAGGGTACTGAATCAAATGTTCAACTCTTAAATAGTGTTGAGAGGAAAATGGCTTGAGATGAGAGTAGAGACAAGCTAGAACAGAGGAGTGATGGTACCCCTTTACCAGAGACATTAGTAGAGGCAGTGGTGACTTTAGAGATTATCACGGAGATCTCACTGAGAGTGATGTTAGAGGTCACTCTAAAGATTATAGAGCAAGTAGCGAGAACCTTGTAGCCAACGGTGACACCACCACCGCCAATACTGATACAGCTATAGACAGGTCTCACTCCTGCAGTAAAAGGTATGTTCTTGTGATTTGGTGTGTTGTGTATTTAGTATTTGAATTCAAGTATCATGATGTTAATTGTTTAGGGTGAATGTCGAGAATAGAGTTATATTAGTGACTAGCTCTGTGATCGGATCAGTGAGGTTAAGCAAATTAGTATGGGACATAAGTGAGTTGAGTAGGTTTAGCCAGGTAAACTCACTTCTAAAGACAGAATGGTTTTAAAACATATCGGTATGTTCTATTCTAGAGATTATAAAGAACAGGTTGATTTGTCAACAAGTGAAGGTCGGGCATAAGAATTCGTTAGGACTGTCGCAACCACTTCTGATTCCAGAACAGAAGTGGGATAACATTGCTATAGACTTCGTCACCAGCCTGTTGAGAAGTCAAACACTGTATGGGTCATCGTAGAGTGGTTGACAAAGGTAGCACGCTTCCTACCTATTCAATCTACGAACTTAGTGAGTAAACCGAGGAAGTGTAACACCCCGTAACTTCGTGACCATGCCACGTTGCAAGTAGGAATAAAATGAAATAAAATAAGGAATTGACAAACGATATTAGTTGAATTAACTAGAAAAAAAAAAAGATATTAATAAGTATAATTTTAGGGCAATGAAACGAGTAGATTACAAAGATAAAATAGATTAAATAAAGATAATGTTATTATCAATACATAAACTTATACTAAGGGTGACATAAATTAAAAAGATTAACATATACATTATATATATAAACTTATAAACTTATAATAAGGGTTAAATAATTAAAATAGATATAAAAATTTATAAGCAGGTATTTATACATCAATGGACATGGTTAGAAAAAAAAAAGGAAATTTCGGCCAAACCAGAAAAGTCTCGTTTGGCGGTGATCTTGCTGAAGAAGAAAGCCGAGAAGAAAATCTCAAATGTTCGGGACGATAGAAGATTGATGAGGAAGCCAATGAAATGTTTGATTGGCTTCAGATTAAAAGTGAAGAAGGGAAGTGAAAATAGAGGCTAGATGCTCTGGGGGGAGGAGGATGAAACAGAAACCAGAGAGTTCTGGTTGTTGTGCTGTTGGCCGAGAGACACAAATAGAGGAGAGCAGAGCATGATTGGTTTGTTGTAGCTGCTGGCCATTTTAGATGCTGCCGCTGCTACTGAAAACGGAGAAGAGGAATTGAAGATGAAGATATAGCAGCGACTGCTATTGTGGGGAGAGGATGCTGCTCGGCGTTGTTGTTGTTACACAAATAGGGGAATGAAGAAGAATGCCATGCAGGGATGACGAACAGAAAACAGGGGACTGGTGATGTGTGCAACTGCTGCTATTGTGGTTTCTACCAGACAGAGAAGAGAAGAAGTTGCTGGTCGTTGCATGAGCAGAGGAGCAAAAAACAGAGGAAAGAAGAGGAACCGGAAAACGGGGGCTGCTGCTGTGCTGCCGAACGCGAAGGAGAAGATGCAAAATGAAGAAGAGGAGACGTGGTGGGCGTGATGCTGTTGCAGCCGTCATGAGACACGATCAGAGGAAGGAGAAGGGAAGTCATGGCAGCTGCTGCTTCTGTTAGTTGAGGAAGAGAAACAAAGAGCAGTGTGCTATGTTGTGTGAGGAAGAACCGAGAAGAAAGGAAAACAGAGTAAATGAGATTCTATTGCTGCCATTGCTGCTGTTGTTGTTATCATTGCTGCTACTGTGAGTAAATCGAATGAAGAAGAAGATGAAAGAAGAAGACCAGCTTCACTGGTCTTACAGTGTGCAGTTGCTGGCCGTTGCAGCTGCTGCCGTGGGATGGTGGAAAGAGGAAGAATGAAGGAAAGGAGCAGCTGGTGGTGCAGGCCATGAAGAAGACGACTGTGAGGTGCTGTAAACCCGTGAAAGAAGAAGAATAGAAAACAGAGGAAAGGAAATTGCAGCAATGAAGAAACTGAGATGCATGTGTGTGTGCACGTTGTTGTTGCTACCAGACGAAGAACAGAATTTGACTGCTGAGTTAAATTTTGGTTTTAAATCTGGAAATTGAGGGCTTTGCATGAGTGAGAGTGATCAAAATGAGAAACTAGATTGGGTGTGTGAATTGATTTGGGTGATTGTAGGTATGTTGAAGAAGCAGCAATCAAAATTTGGTTTGGTTTGGTTAGTGCGTCCAACTAACCAAACCGATACACTTTTGACGAAGAAGCAATTGAACATTTCTGGAAATCCGATACACTTTTGACGAAGAAGATTGAAACTGCCTACGTGTGACTGTTGAAGAATGACGAAGACAACGAACGAGGTCTACGTGCAAATACGAATTGAACAGGTATATTTTGGAGTTTTAAATTTTTGATAATTCGCAATGAACTATATTTCCTTGATTTGCGGCACAGAATGAAAATTAGAAATTTGAACCCTTAACAGTTGAAAATAGGATGATAAAGACTCACTCAATATTTTGATATAAATATCATATTGATACTTGTAGAATTTTGAATGAAATAGGATATTGGGTTTTGTAGTTTCAGAAATTTGAAGCTAAATACAAATAAGAATTAAATAAAGCAAGTACAAAAATAATTTAAAAAATTTATTTAATAATTCAAATTAAATAAACTTAATGTTAGATTATTTATTAATTATTGAATATGAGGATAAATTGATCAAATGAAATTTAAATTGCTTAATCTTTCAAATTAGAATTGAAAAAAAATTATATATATATATATATATATATATATAGTTTTTCAACACCTTAATAGTTTTATTTAATATTAGAAGTTTAAAATTTAATAATTTATGTAGTTGAAAACATGAAAAAATAAACGTTAGGAGTTTGAAATCTTTTATAAGAAAATAATAAAATCTTAGGCCCTGAAACTAAACTTGCAACATTCAGAAGTCTTATTTTGTTCGTAATTAAATTAATTATGATGTCAATAAATTATTCAAATTGTAAAGATTAAGTTATTAGAAATTTAATTCTATGAAAAGTTTGTAAGTGAATTATTAAAAATTGTAATTTTAAACTAAGGAAATTTAGAAGATTTAGAAGTATTTGAATTAGAATGTATAAAGTTCTAGAATTTTAGAATAACTTTAAACTAGTTGAAAAATCAATATTTAGATTTTATAATTGTTTGAGAAATCATTTAAAACTTAAGAATAATTTTATTAAGTATTAAATTTCATATTCTCGCATTTAAAGTGTCGAATATTTCGACGGAAAGCAAGAAAGCCCTAAAGATCTTAGGAACTAGGTGGGCGTGACTTCCTTACTCATATATATTATATAGATTTAAGATTCAAAACATTTGTTTGAATAGTTCTAGGATTACTAGAATTTTGTTAGGAAATTAATTGAACTTGTTTGGCATGCTTGGATGATGGGTGATGATTTATTTTAATTGTGCTTTGTTTATCTATGGCATGCGTTAATAGGAAACATGCATTTAGATTTCATTATTTACTCATGTGAATAGCCTGCATTATTTGATCTATTTTCCATGATATGTGTGATGGTTGGCATGATTGGAATTGTTTGAAAAACTAAAATAAGATGATTATTTATTAAGAATTCACGTACCGGTACGATTGACGAGCCTGAAGCGGATCGAGGTGACATCTCCTATATGTCATTGCTTGAGATTATCGAGCTACAAGGCAGATCGTAACTATTCCCACCTAGAGCTGACTGTGACAACTCGAAGTCTTTGGGAGATGGTACGATGCCTGGGTAAGTACGCTATCTTAGGTTGAGATGTGAGTGTAGATTGATTTTAGACAGTTATTGGAACCCTCTGAGATTAGATTGGATCACAGGGAACACCGAGAGGCATCTTAACCCTCATCCGGTCTTAGACTCCGACTAAAACAAATGAATGTTTGAACGCCTAATGTTTGAAAGTGTTTGTAATGTTTTGGATTGGGTCTGTATAATGTGTGTGATGTGTAGGATCGATTCACTGAGCTTTCGAGCTCACTCTCATATCTATCTTTTAGGTACACATGGACTTAGAGTACCGTAACCTATGTCAGAAGATTCGCACTTTGATTGGACACCTCAAAAGGAGGTCGTCCGGGATAGGAGACTTGGAGGTCATGTTTTATGTATTTTACTGGATTATTTTAATGTATTTACATTAGTTTAACTGTGGTTGTTTTATCTTTCAATGGTTTTCCTTGTTTAACGATTTTGACATGAATGAGCAGTTTTAAAGTATTTTCCACTGCATTATTGATGACTCGTATTAATGAACCCGGTGAATGTCTCGAGTAATTATTTTAATTATTTTCTTTTGAATGAAAAATTATCCAGAGATTACCTTGAGAACAAAATTTTTATAAACTTGATTTTGAAGAAATGATTTTGATAGAACGAAATTTTCAAGTAGCATCTTGACTTTCATCGGGCGATGATCCACACGTGAGGTATCACGTGAACGGAGGTCCGGTTGAAAATTAGGGTGTTACAGGAAGTAGTATATTCTAGGAATTGTGTAATATATCATTTGGGTTTTAACTTGATTCAAATTTCAAGGACGAAATTTCTTTAAGGGGGATAGATTATAATAACCCGAAATTTTGCAATGCGAACACGTCGACATTGGAATTATGAAATAAATTAATCAAGAAAAAAATGATAAAATCATGTTTTATGACTATGTAGATATCTGAAATACATATTTTGATGTTTGTTATGATTGGTGTAAAAAATAATAAGAATAATAATAATATGACATGACCAAACAAACAATCAAGGCGATAACTAAAAATAACATTTCTAGTTGACTAAAATACAATAAGTGCAAAAAAATAGATTTTTAAGAATCAATAATATTTAAGTTAAAACAAATATACAAGGTCCACGAAACAATAAGGAAACGAAAAATTTTAAATAAAATATTTTAAATTGCCTTATGAAGATATTTGTGAGTTAAGAATCAAATATTGGTTGATGGAAAAGATAAATAAAAACTTGAAAACTTGCCTTTCAAGTTTTAGGGCAAAAACAAGATTATTGGATTGACCAAAAAAAAAGGAAGAAAGACCGGCACGTTGTTGTGTCTTGCGTGAAGAGTGGATTGAAGAAGAAATGTTGGTCGTTGCTAGTGCTGGGGCGGAAGGAACAGAGGAACACTAATCAACAGCAACTTGCTACAATTTGGGTGAAATGAAAAAGAAAACCTGCGGCATCTCTGTTGCTGTCGTGCTCACACACAAGGAAAAAGAAGCAGCCAACCATTCTGTTTCTTGGGCAAGAAAGAAGAAGAGACGTAGTAGCCTTGTTGCTGGTGCGTTCCTACACAACGAAGAGACGAGGTAAAGAAGAAATGGAAGAAGGATCTGTTGTTTGCTGTAATGAGTTGTTGTTATTTTGTGAATGATCTGCCATGGTGTGCGTTGCTTAGGACGTGCTGGAAATTTCCAAATCCAAAATTTCAGATCTGGGAAGAGAAGACATGTTGGTCCGTGAAGAAGAGGAACCATGATGGAGATGAATCGCAGCTGGCTCCTAAGATTTGGGGCGTGAAGAAAGAGAGGAAAGAAGTTGTACATATTGTGTTCTAGGATGTCCTGTTGTGCGCACAGAAGAGGGAAGAACGCTGGTGCGTTCTGTTATGCACGATGGAGAAGAAGAACACACGACAGTTGCGTTCTGTGTGCGTTCTGTGTTGTGGATGGCCATGCGTAGTGTACATTGCTTCTGGTTCGTTGAAGCAACTGACGTTGTGTTGCTGGTAGTGTTGCTACTGTGCTCACAAAGAAGAACAAAGACGAAGGAGAACGTGATGCCCTTAAAATCTAGTTTGTGTTTCACACAACAACATCATTACGAACCTCAACTACACCCGATCTGCAAACCAACCACCATTGGAGCATTTTCTGAGTGAACCAAAGAAGAAAACTAGCAGCTGGTTCGTGCTGTCCGTGAAGAAACCTTGTTGTGTGTGTTGTGTTGTGCGGCCATTGTTGTGATGTGCGATCTAATTGTTTTATGAAGCTGCTGGTTGTGATTTAAAGAAGAAAGGATGAAAAAGAAAGGGGTTTTCTTGCCTACCGTTTGTGTGATTCATGAACCAGAAGAAGAGCAAAAATCTGGTCTTGGCTGGCTGTGAATCACAATCAAACGAAGAAGGTGTGTGACTGATCGTGAAGGGAAAGATGAAGAATGTCAAATCCAGCTGCTATGTGTGAATCCAAGATGGAAACCAAGGAAAAAAAACCAAGAAATTCATATCTGAATTTTTGGGTTGCTAATGTTTGAGCATTGTTGAATAAAGAAGATGAGTGTTGGATCTTGCTGCGGGAAGAAGAAAAACCACTTGCAATCTGCGCGAAGAACAACTTACTACGAAGAGGTTTCGTCGTTGGCGTCATTCGCTCGACAAGAATGTTTGAAAGGTATAATGCATATACTTTTAGATTTTTTTTAAAATTTTTGATAGTTAGAAATGAATTATTTTCATTAATTTTAGATGCAAAGAATGAAATTTAAGAAAAATTGGAACTCTTAATAGTGAAAATATGAATTTAAAGCCTTATTTAATCTTTTTATTTTAGAACTATTATTTTTGTGCTTGTGGATTTTTAGATGGATGTTTGAAATGAATATCAAAGTTGATGAGGTTCGGAGATTCAGATATCTAAATGTGAAAACTATTGTCTTTGATTTATTAAGAGAAATATGATTGGAGATTTAATTTATTTGGAGTCTTATACAAATGTGAAGCATTAGAACTATTTAAGTTAATAGAAATTATTTATCTAGGAGTTACAAGAATTTCTTAAAAAGTTTTAAAGGTGAAATTAATTTACTAAAACTTGAAGGAGGTTGGCTTAAAACTTTTTATAAAATTATTAGCAACTTAAGGTTTAAATTAGATTTTTAGATTCGAAAACCATATTTAATAGGAATTGATTTAATGAACCACTTTTGAAGAATTATTTAGTTGATATTGATTTTTACTCTCAGATTTACAATTTAGGAACTAAAAAAATCATTACTTTGATATTTTTGAGAGAAATATAATCTTATAAATCTGAAATCCCTGAGTTGATATTAGTGGAAATAATTTTAAGTGACGATTAATATTTTAGGAGATTAGCGTAGATTTTAGATTGAGAAGTCTTATTTTGTTCATAATAGAGTTACTATTAATACGAATGTAAATATAAGAAATTAGAAATGTCCTATGGAAGTAGAAAATATTTACTTGAGGGTTGAAGAAAACTTTAAGGGATTTCTAGATGTTGAAAATCTAATTCATCTAAAGTAAAGTAAGAATAGAGATTTCTGGATGAATACGAGGAATTGAAAATTAATAAATTAATTACCTTGATTCAAATTTTAGATCAAGAATGCTAGAGCAGCGCGAAGGCACAAGCAGCTCCAAAAATTAAGGTGGATGGGATTACTCTACTCCTTAGCCTTATTTAGACTTTGAATGCAAAATGTGATACGTGTTTAAATTTAACGTGACTAGAAGCATGCTAAAAGATTTTGTGAATTTTTGTTTGGAATAATGTAATGTGAATCCATGATGACCAGTTATAGTGCTTTAATATTTTACATAGTTAGTTCCATTGAAGTGTTTTTCTTGAATGTTCAAGCATGCGAACTTTTTTATTTAGAAATTTATTATACGTTGATGGATGATTGGCAAGACTTGGAATGAACTGTGAAATTAAAGAAGATTAAAGGATGATTAAGAACACACGTACTGGTGCGATGGACGAGCCAACGGCACATCGTAAATTTTCTTGCGATGGACAAGCCTTAAGCGCATCATAGGTACTCCCATGAGAGAGCTGCTTATGACAGCTGATATGGTCTTCGGAAGCTGGTAATGGTTGTAGAGCGTTACCCCTTCCTTAGGCTGTGGTCCCCACGGTATGGTTGTATAGCATACCCGGATTCGCTCCTAGATCACATGGGCTTATCGAGAGGATTATGAATTCTTCCAGTTTTAGGCTATAACAAAACAAATAAATGTATGAAACGCCTAATGTAATAAAAGTGTTTGCATGTTTTGTTTTTTGGTTTAAATAATGCTAGCGATGTATAGGTATGATCCACTAGGCTCTCAAACTCATCCCTTTCTTTTTTAGGTGATTCTTGAGACAACACGAGTCGATGAACATTGTGGAGGACTCAGCTATTTTGAAACCTCACCGAAGAGTTTGTTAGTGCTTGCTGCGCATTTTATTTCTGTGTTTAACTGAACTGGGCATGTGCCCTTTTTCTTTCCTTTTGTTCTAAACATTTTACATGTGACTAAATGTTTTGGGATTGTATTGGAGATTTTTAAATTGTTTAAATATTGAATTTGATGTTTTCATTGCATTTAAGATTTTATAGATTTATTTTATTTGCTTAGAAATTTGTTTCAAAAAAAATTCATGTCAATTTTAAAGTGATTTTATTATTACCAGAAAGAAAGAAATAGAATCTGAAATTATGAAGTAATAGCGCTGCGACTCTCGGCAAACGATGCGGCTCTCGGCAAACAATGCGACGGCGGCATCGCCAGTTTGAATAGGCACGCATTCTGAGTGAGCACGGCCCAAGGGAACCCGCAAGGATCGAACCGAGGGGCTGGGGTGTTACATTTAATGTATTTATGTTGATTTGAACATTGGTTTATTTTATCTTTATGACTTTTCTTGTTTAACAATTTTAGTTTTAATAATAGTCTTTAAAGTTATTCCACTGCATTGTTTATGAATTATCTTGAGAAATCTGGTGAATGCATTGAGAAATTATTTTGATCTTTGGTTTTGCATAAAACATTTATATAGACATTGACTTGAGAACTAATGGTTATGAGATTAATTTTAAAGAAAGAGATTTGGACAGAACAAAATTTTCAAGTAGCATATCGATTTTTAACAGGCGACGATCCACACGTGAAACAACATGTGATCGAAGGTTCAGTTGAAAATTGGAGTGTTACATGACACTATAAAATAATTAATTATTTGATGATTTAATTTTTTTATTATTTAACATTATTATTATTATTATTATTATTATTATTATTATTATTATTACTATTACTACTACTACTATTATTATTATTACTGTTATTTTTACCTTTATTTATTATTTATTATTATTATTATTATTATTATTATTATTTTAAAGTCTCCTTAGTATCTTAAGCATTTTGACACGAAGCTCATCGTCTAATTTAATTGTTTTATCTTCGAAATAATTTTTTAAAGTTTATCGTATCCGTGCCAGACTAGTTGAGTAGTTCAGTTCCTAATAATGATCAACCTTTGTTGATTAATGTTATTTGACATTTAATTATAGTTATCTTAGTTGATTATTGACTTATAAATTTCAAGGTATTATAATATATATCAATATTTGTTCGATATTACAATAGTAATATACTAAAAGTATACTATTATTATACCAACTGGATACCAACTTTTGATAGACTAATCATTGTTAATCAATAGTTTTTATAGAATTGTTATACCAATATCATGTCATTGTTTATAAGTTACATATATACCAATATTTATTTGATATTATAATATTAATATACTAAAAGTGTACTAATGTTATTATGACTGCATACTAAGTTTTGGTATACTAATAATTGTTAATCAATAGTTCACAAAGATGATTAAAAGTTTTGATATTAAGTTTTTAGTATATGTACAAAAATGAAAATAACTGTATTTATGTGA
>JAJIYU010007323.1:0-19380 GCA_030144865.1 Tinospora cordifolia | reverse complement strand
TTTGCTATGATGGTACGTGGTTATTTTCACCATCTTCTTTTGTTAAATCTTGAATCATCAATTAAACTTCAAAATATGAAACTAAGATCAATAAAATTCAGAATATGAACAATCTGAAAATCAAATCATGAAATGATCATAATCATACATAATTCCTTGAAATAAAGCCTAAGCATGATACTAAATATGGCATGAATATTATGAATGCATAAATTCAAACAAGGATCAAATCTGAAACTAAAATATATTTTAGAATACTAGAACTAAAATTATTTTAATTTCAAAAGCCAAACAAATAATGAACATGCTAGCAATTCGAATAAGAAAAAGGGGTGTTAGAAAAATCACTTCCACCTTATGATGCTTTCTCGCCAAAGTTTAGACAAGAGTTCCCAACGTACAAGCACCAAGAAAATCACCCAAGATGAATCCCCAAACCAATAACTTCTCACACACAAGAGGGAAAAGAAAGGTGAGAAGGGGTGCCAAGAAGAGGGCTCAGAAAACAAGAGGAAATCTCAACTCTTGTTTCTTGGGATGAAATGAATTGTGAGCATGGGGGGTTTATGTAGAGTTCAAAAGGATAGAGAATGGCAAGTTTGTGGTGTTCTCCTTGTAGAAAACTTGCCAATTCTTCAAAATTTTGTGCCTCCCAAGTATAGGAGAATAGCAAGTGTATTTAGATTTTTTTTTTGGAATTTAAAAACCAATTTTCAAATTTTTGAAATCATTTTTCTCGAATTTTGGGTTAATTTCCTATTTTATTTTTGGAGCCTCAGATCTGAACCGTCGGATCATCCTCAAGCACAACACATAGATCCTCGTTTGCGATCAACGAAAACACCTCAGATCTAGATCGTCGGATAGTCCTCGAGCGCAGCACGTGGATCCTCGTTCATGATCAATGAAACACGCCTGGACTATCGGATCAACCTCAAGCGTAGCACGTCGATCTTCGTTCGCGATCAACGAAACGCGCCTTAGATCTTGACCATTGGAACAGGGCAGATTGATCGTGGGCCATTGGATCTTGATGATTCGATGCATCCGGGCGTTGGTGAGGTTTTGATCTCGTTTGTTGGATCGGGCAGATCGATCATAGACTGTTGGATCGTGGTGATTCAGTGCTTCTGTGCATTCGATGCAAGCTTGATCGTGATCGTGGGATCTTAGATCGTGCGGATTTCATGTTTTTGGCTGTTAGATATAGTTTCTATTACCAAAATTACTTTTTAAGGTTTATATTATCCGAGCTTTGCTAATTATAAACCCAATTTCACTTTCTAATTTGTGTAAATATGGTTTATTGCACATATCTTTCTATTTTATTAATTTGCCTATATTCTCCCCTTTCTAATTCTTTAATATTGTATTTATTAGATTTTTTTATTTCTTTAATATTTTTATTGCCAACAATTAATAATCCATATTTCTCTATATTTTTAATTTCTTTACTTCATATATTTTTTTAATTATATATGTACATATATACATACATACATACATATATATATATATATATATATATATATATAATTTACTCTACTTACTTTACATTTGATAATTAACTCCATAATTGTTCCATTATATGCGTAATTACAAAATAATTCTTATACAAATAATATTTAATCATTCTACTTATCTTATATCCTTTGTTAGATCATCCTAATACTAAGATTTCATTTGCCTCCAATTATTTTAGAATTTTTCTCAAGGAATTTTATTTCATTAATAATTTTTTTTCTTTTTGTTGACAAAATTATGAGGTATTACCAAGAGACGTTTAATCAATGTAGAAAAGAATCGGCAAATCGGAGCAAAGCACTGAATTTTGCATAGTAATCGTCAACTGGTTATCGCGGTCATTCATAGAATTACCGCAGTAATTAGACTGAAATCCAAAAAAAAATAAAATCACAATGTTTTGGTTGTCGTGGTCATTCGTGTGATTACCGCAATAATCCGACCAAAACGCATAAAAATAGGGTTCTGTTTACCACGGTAATATGTGAATTATATATGTATGAACAGTGCGCCGACAAACCCTAATCATCATTTTTACCCTACATTCGTATACCTACTCCCAAGCACCAATACTAGCTGCCAATAATTGAATTTTCTTTCCTTCCCTACCATTCTAGATTGATTTCTATTCACTCAAACCCCTCTCTATTGGTTTATGAACTTAGGTCCTTGAAGAGCAAGCTTCACCAAGAAAAAGCTCAGGGAGGTGTAGCTCTAAACGTCTTGTACTCTAGTAAAATCACAAAACCCACTTGAAATCTTGCATTCTTACCATTGTAAAACATTTTCTTATGCGTGAATATGTTATTCTTTGAAGCCTAAGTGATTTAAGGGTACAAAACCTTGTTTTGATGAGAAATGAAGAGGAAACATAAAGAGCCTTAAGGTATAACGACTTTTTTCAGTTGATGTATGTTTTAAGCTTAATGTGCATATATTTGAGCGTTAAACACATGGGAAAAACACAAGCGAGGCAGTGCACATGAAAGTGTTGCAGGCACAATGCCCTTTGGTTATCACGATAACACGTCGCCTATTTCGCATTACTGCGGTAATCCGACGTGCACCCTAATTTTGGTCCATTTTTCATTCCAGGATTGTGTACACCATGAGATACCTATGTTGGGACATGAATCCATTATTTTAAACATGTTGCAAATGTCTTAGACTCACATTATCTTACTATTTTAGATCTTATAGATTAAAGATCTAAAACACATGCGGGGAGGAGCAAAGGCACAAGGGAAAAGAAATATCGAGGTGAAGTGATTACCTTGCTCCCTAGTATTATTTGAATTTTAATGTTGAATATGTGATGTTTACATTGTTTGAATGCCTAGAATCATGCTAGGATGTGCTTATATGATTTATGAATGAAAAAAATGCATGAATGCTAAAATAACATTAGCTATATGTGCATGTTCAGTGTTAACAATGCTTTATCACATGAGATGTTTATTGTGTTATTTATGAATCAATGAGATGATCAAAATGATTACATTGTTGGATAATGATGCATTATACATGATAAATTGATACTCATGCTTGTAATGAAATGTTTGTTGATACACAAACAAAGACAAATTTAGAGTTGAACCACGTATCATCACAGTGGTCCGTGGGAGATCACTATATGTGTTTTTGCGATAAGGAATGATGGGTTTGCCCCTAGTTCCCAATGATAGAGATATGGGTGCGACCCTAGTTTTTTAGCGATCGAGCAATGGTCGTGACCCTAGTTCCTAGGGTGGTTGATGGGTGCGCCCCTATCCTATTGGAATCTGATATATAGTGCATTTTCCTCAACTTTTTCGACATGATGATGATGATGAGAGAACACCAAGATTAGACCCTTGGAACTAATAAACAACTGAATGTTTGAAATGTCTAATGTTTTATAAGTGACTCCATGTTCTATGTTCAATTTAAATAATACTATTGATGTATTGTGTATGATCTACTGGGCTCTTGAGGTCACTTGACATCTTCATTTCAGGTGACCCTTGAGGCAGTTTGTGGTGATAGTACTACATAGTACTATAAGAGCTACAAACCTCGCTGTTGAGATTGTTATTAGAGTTTTTTTGTTGCGTAGTTACTTTAACCTGGGTATATAACCCTCCAGACTAGTTTTGAGTTATTAATTCATTTTTATGGTTTAAACTTTGGCCACATATAGGCCATGTTTACATATTTCAGTTGGAAACTTGTCCACATTTATTTAAAATCAAATGTTGAAGTTAACGGTTTAACTATTGATGATTGCTGCATGCTTTCTAAGTATTACTTCTTGGTAAGTTTGAGAGTTTGATTATCTATGTATATGAGTACATGTATGTCCAGTTGTTATTTAATAATCAATTGAATGTGAGAAAAGTAACGTCCTGGCTCTCGGTAGATGATGTATGTGTCGACATTTAATGACGCGTCTCTCATGTGTGATAGATGTGACAAAAACGTAGGATAGAGAACAGGGGTGTTACAAAGTTGGTATCAAAGCTTAGTTAGCAGCTTGCTATACCAAAGGTGGTGTTAGAGCTTAGCTAATAGGTTACTGGGCTGGATGAGAGCTTGGGCTGAAGAGTACTTACCTAGATATTACTAAAGATAAAGAGAGCATAGGCAGTGGATGCCAAGGGGAGATGAGAGCTTAGACCACAAGGTACTAGGCTATATGTATATTTAAATGCCAATGGTTGATTATGGTTTTGGGTTTAACGGAGGAACCACTCAACCAAGTATCGAGACCTTAGGTCTGGGAAAAGAAACCATAGGTAAAGACTTGGGTGTTGCTAAAGAGGCACAATTGATCATTAAGTAAAACTTTTAGGACATGAGGTAGAAACTGAAAATGTGTGAATAACAAAACACTTGTTTGGTTATAACAAAAGAATGGGATAATCCTATATTTCTGGTTTTTGTGTGGTATGGGACATGTAGGAATTTGGAATATGGAGGAATCCTGGACTTGATTGACGGTCCATGATTGGTGAATGGCCGATGACTTTGGAAGAGCTTGTTTTCCTATGCTTGGCTGGTATGGGATGGTCAAGTATAGTGGGACTTGGGAGACCTTGGTCATCGAGACATTTGCAAAATTTTTTGGGTGTGGTAAAATTTTTGAAGGAAGCCTATGTCACTAGCAAGAGTGGCATGGGACACTTGAACTCGAAGGCACATATGGAAGCTTAGAAATCTTACTATGCTAGCATGAATTGTGTGATTGACTGAATGTTTGTTTGCATATTATTTGATGTTATGATTTTGAACACTGTTATATGAAACCAAAAATCATGTACCCAAAACAAACATAAGGGCTCGAAGACTTCAAATTTCAGACTTACAAGCATAAATTAATAGGCGAAAAAACCAACCGAGAACTTAAAGATGTGAACCTAGAGTCATGATAGCACGCATGATGCGAGAAAAGTTATTCTGACAATATGATCACAACTATGAATAAAGATATGAAAGACGACATTTATCACGAGTTGCAAAAGCATTTAGTATTCGGATTTTGAGATAATGGAGTTTGGGTAACCCAGATTGAATTGAGATTAGATTATGATTCTCTTTGAGTATTGAAATTTCTATCATTGATATCACATTGAACTGTTGGATACTATAATGACTTTTGGCTTGTAGATAATGGGAAGAACAAGGGGTAATGGTACGAGATATGAAAATACCGATGAATCTGGGCAGAGGGAGAACAGAGTGCCAGTGACAGTAGTTCCAGCTGGGACGATGGTAACTACAAATATGTTAGTTGAATTCACTCAGCAAGTAGTAGCATAGGTCATGAGGAACCTTGCACATATGCAGAACCAACCACCAGTACAACCACAAGCACAACCTCAGCCCCAAGTTCATCAAGCTTCGTTACCTAATGGTCCAGTGGCACGAAACCGACCAATTGTAGATGATGTAGAACAAAAAAACTTGTTGATATAGTTCCAGAAGCTACGACCTAGTACATTTGAGGGTTTGGCTGATCATGTAGTTGTTGA
Source organism: Tinospora cordifolia (assembly GCA_030144865.1). Lineage (NCBI taxonomy): Eukaryota > Viridiplantae > Streptophyta > Magnoliopsida > Ranunculales > Menispermaceae > Tinospora > Tinospora cordifolia. Next base: position 13,846 of record JAJIYU010007323.1, on the reverse strand, counting down.
TAAGTGGTTTGCTGTGATAAACAAGCATTTGAATGCCTTAGGGGCAACTGACACCAAGAGAGTCGCATTAGCAGTGCACTAATTTGAGGGACTCGCCTATCATTGGTGGGAGATGGTCATGAATGATCCTGATACAGATGTGTCTACTGTGACTTGGGAATAGTTTAAGTCTCTATTTTATTCACACTTCTTCTCTAGGGCAAAGACAAAACAGATACAGTCAGAGTTCATTAGACTCACACAAAGGAGTATGACTGTGGCCGAGTATGAACAGAAATTTACTATACTGTCGAGATTTGCCCCAGAACTAGTAAGGGATGAACTGTCCAAGGCAAATAGGTTTACCGAAGGACTGAAGGTAGAAATATGAAAAATAATACATTCATTGAGATTAACCACCCTTAAGGAAACGATGGAAAGGGCATGGTTGATGGAGCTAGGTCTCGAGTATGAGCAAGCCTTGAGGAACAGACAGAAGAGGTCATAGCCAGAACAAGTGGCAGGAGCTTCACAGAAGAGGCAGAACAGGCAGGATGGGCACCAAGCACCTCAAAATCAAAATCAGGCACAAAATCATACCAGGCCACAGAACCAATAGTAATGAACTGATCGTGCTAGGGATGAGTAGAGGAAGTAGGCAAAGAGGCAAGGGTTGTGCCTCTTATGTTGCTAGAGGGGACACATTGCCAAGAATTGTCCTAATAGAGGTGTAGCTCCTCAGCAACAATAGGCGCGTGGACAAGATGGTCATCCACAACAGAGATAGCAACCACAAAAAAATCTAGGGCAGAACCAAAATCAGGGTTGAGGACAGAACCAAGCCTGACTCTATGCTGCTGATGCCCAGGCTAATTATGCACCGGTAATAAAAGATACTTTCCTTTTGTTTAATGTTGCTATGAAAGTTTTGTTTGACTCTGTTGTTACCCGATCCTTCATTTTTGAATGTTTGGTAGATAAACTACAATTGGTGACAAACTCATTGCCTATGACATTACGTGTAGCTAAACCCATAAGAGAAACAGTGGACTTCGTGAGATATTTTACATGTGACCTTAGATTTGGAGATAAGCTGATTTTAGTTAATCTATGTTCACTTCCTTTTTATGGGTATCATGTCATATTTGGCATGGATTGGTTGACCTTATATCAAACCAAGATAGACTATCAAAAGTAGAGTGTGACTATGGCACTGCCTTCCGGAGATGTGCTTAGAATAAATGGGGATATGCAAAGATTGCTTGGGAGTCCTAGGTAGCTTTGCTGCATTGTTTAAAACAAAAAGAGGACTTCAAATAGCTGTTAGATGAGGATGTCAAAAAATCTAAGGAAATACAGAATATACCTGTAGTACAGGAATATGCAGATGTATTCCCAGATGACCTACCTAGACTACCACTACATAGACAGGTAGAGTTCAAGATTGAGTTACATCCTGACACTGACCCCATAGCCATTCCACCTTATAAAATGGCACTAGTGGAACTAATTGAGCTGAAGACACAACTGAATGAGCTCCATGAAAAAGGATTTATCAGGCCCAATGAGTCACCATGGGGAGCTCCTGTTTTTGTTTATGAAGAAAAAGGACGGATTTATGAAACTTTGTGTTGAAAACTAGAAGCTAAACCAAGTAACAATAAAGAACAAGTATTTGTTGCCTCAGATAGATGACCTGTTTGATCAGTTGATGGGAGCCGCTCATTTCTCCAAGATTTCCAAGGTTTGGATATCATCAATTGAGGATCCAAGAATCTGATATACATAAGATAGCCTTCAGAACTCGATATGGGCATTTCGAATTCACAATGATGCCATTTGGTTCAACCAGCAAACCGACTACATTTATGGATTTGATGAATAAAGTCTTTAGACAGTATTTGGATTAGTTTATTATTATATTTATTGACGACATTCTGATATACTCTAAATCAAAAGTAGACCATGTGGAACATTTGAGGATTATCTTAGAGATGCTGAGAAGAAATGAACTATACGCTAAGTTTAGCAAATGTGAGTTCTGGATGAAGAAGGTCAAGTTCCTTGGACATGTCATCTCGGCTGAAGGAATGTCCGTAGACCCAGAGAAAGTAGAAGCAGTATCCAACTAGAGGCAGCCTAAGACTATGTTAGAAATCAGAAGCTTCTTAGGTTTAGCTAGATAGTACCACAAGTTTATCTAAGACTTGTTGAAGTTGCTGGACCAATGACCAAGTTAACCAAAAAGGCAGAGAAATTTGTTTGGGATGATAAGTGCAAACAATCATTCCAAGAATTGAAGAAGAGGTTAACTTCAGCACCTATCTTAGTCACACCTATTCACGGTGTAAAGTTTGTCCTATATACTAATGAGTCACAAAATGGATTGGGCGTTGTATTGATGTAAGATAGGAAGTTAATAGCTTACGCTTCATGTTAGTTGAAGATCCATGAATAGAATTATCCCGCACATGATCAAAAATTAGCTGCGATTGTTTTTGCATTGAAGATCTGGAGACATTATCTCTATGGGGAGAGTTTCAATTTATTCTCTGATCAGAAGAGCCTAAAGTATATGTAACACCCCAATTTTTGACCGGACGTCCGTTCACGTGTTACATCACGTGTGGATTGTCGCCCGATGAAAATCGAGATGCTACTAAAATTCTCTTATGTCAAAAATATTTTTTTATTCAAAGTTCAGTTCTAAATCTGTAATTCTCAAGTTTAAGTCATTAAAGATATCATGTACAATACAGAAAATCATAGTAAGTCTTTCAAATAAATCTTAAGTAAAGCAATGGAAACACTTTCCAAATTATTTAGTTAAACCAATTTCTTACACGAGAAAAGCCATCGAAAAATGAAACAATTGAAATTAAACCAATGAAAACATGTTACAATAATCCAGTGAAATATCTAAAACAAGACTTCCAAATCACCTATCCCCGATGACCTCCCCAAGAGGTGTCCAAACAAAGTGCGGGTCTTCTGACGTGGTCCATAGATCCTACGTACAAGTGTACCTGAAAAATATAAAGGGTGAGCTCGAAAGCCCAATGGATCATTCCTACACATCACAGGCATTATACAGACCCAATCCAAAACATTACAAACACTTTCAAACATTAGGCGTTTCAAACATTAAATTGTTTATTGTAACCTAAACCGGAAGAGTTGGTTAGACTCCCAATATTCCTTTGTGATCCAGGATGGAAATAAGTGCATGCATTTTGGCCAAAAACAAGAAATCAAGAACATCAACATCCAAAGATAAGTAACGCTCTGCAGCCTATTACTTATCCCCATGCACACCCTGCGGCCTGTACATGTGAATCACAGTCTAAGGGACAGTAATGCTATGCAGCCAATTACTAAGGTAACACTATGCAGCCTGTTACCAAATCCCAAAGACAAATCAAGTGTCAAGCAAAATCTAAGGAAAGGAACGTCATGCGGCCTATTCCTTTTTATTCCCAAGATATCACTGTCAAAGGTAAGGAACGCTATGCAGCCTATTCCTTATGATTCCTAAGACAATGAAATTTGCTATCGACACTAAGGGTTAGGAATATTTACGACGCTATGCAGCCTGTCGTACCGGTGTGTGTAATTCTTTTTTAGCCATCAATCTTAATTTAGTGAAGCAATCATGCATTCAAGCCTAAACATTCAATCAACATGATATCAGAAATAGATCAATGAAATATCACATGAGCGATAAATCTTAATAAAAATCATACATAGCGGTAAATCATTCGACAATTCAATAATTTCAACCAAAGCATCTAATTCTAACAATTTAAATCAACTTTTTTTTTCAAAACATTAACAACCTATAATCTATTCAAACAATTACTTGAATTTTAAATCCGCATAATAATGTGAAAGAGAAAATCATGCCCACCTGAATTCTTGGCGATTTCCTACTCCTTTGTCACAACGATCGTCCTAGAGCTTTTCATCTGCAAAATCATTATAGCGTATGATTTCTCGATTAATATTTCTATTATTTTCTTACTACTAATTTTCACGAGGAATTTGACACGTTTCTAAAAATCTTTTGTATCTTTACAATTTGAATGTTCTATAGTTTCTAATTCTTTTTATTATAGTTAAATTATTCCCAGAAAAATTACAAACAAAATAAGACTTCTATTTGACGAATCTTTAGTCTTATTTATATCTGAGATTTCTAATCTTTTCTTAACAATAAAGTCTAGCTATGATTATTGTTAAGTGTCCCTTCATTAATTTACGTTCATTTAATTTCTTAAATTTGGATCTTAGACTACTAGATAACTGATCTAAATTTAAATGCTTGAATTTCATAATCCAAAAATTAAAATAAATTTTCGTTACCTATTAACACTGTTAACACCCAATAATGAAGAGCTGCCACCTTGCTTCTCTACTTTCCAGCAGTTCTCTTCTTCATCTTCATTTCATCTTTGTTCTTCTCGGACCAATAGCAGCAGCTGCTGCACAGCTCCTTCACCGTTGGCAATCTCAAATCAATTCATGGCACCAGTAGCCCATCTTCTTCCCATTCACAGTAGCAGCAACTCATGCATGGTCCTCTGCCTTTGTCTCAATTTAACGCAGCAGCCACTTCTCTTTCTCATTTCGGCAGCAGGGGATAGCAGCAGCTGTCACTCCAAGCAGAGCATCGCACTCTTCTTCGTCTTCGTCTGCTTCTTTCCTCTGCTATCTTCTTCCCTGCCGTTTTCCCAGCCATCATCAACCAAAGCATCGTTGCTCTAATTTCCTTCATCATTTGACAGTTGCAGCAGCTTCTATTCTTCATCATCTTCATTCCGGCAGCAGAGGACCGTGGCAGTGGTAGCAGAAATACAGTATAACCCCCTGTCTTCGGCTCCTCCTCTGTTTTTCAGATGCAGCCATCGCCATCTTCTTCATTTGTTTTTCATCAACTGCATTAACCAAAATCTAATGATTCAACGCCCTGCTTCCACCTGTTCATTTCCGTTCCAGCAACTCACGACAGAAGCTGCAGCAATAACAGCAACCGCAGCAGCAGAGGCTTCTGTTCGGCTCCCCTGTATCTTCTTCTTCCCTGTTCTTTTCTGTTCGGCTTAACTCCCACCCAGAGCAGCAGCAGCGTGAAACATTTGCAGCAACAGCACCTTACTTCTTCAATCTTCTTTTTCTTCAATCAACCTTCTCTGTGCGGCAATGTCAGCAACCACCACTAGCAGCAGCTTGAGCAGAAGTTTACAGCATCACCCGTTTCGGTCTTCTTCTTCCACGGTCTGCAGCGCACATGAGCAGCGGTGGCTGCAACGGCTGCCGTCCATCCATCTCTCCTCTAGTTCCTTCTTCGTTGAGAGCACCACCATCTATTTTCTTTTCTTCTCTGTTTTTCATTAACAGTAGCAGCAACCAGGCAGCACCGGCAGCCACTCTTCCCCTGTTCCCTTTCTCTTCTCGGTTCATTTCCGTTTGCAGTCCGGCATAGCAGCAGCTGTAACCAGCACCTTCACTATGCTCCTCTGTTTCCTGCTGCCCGGTTTCTTCTTCTTTGTTTGAGCAGCCACGTACAACAAAGCAGCTTCTCTTCTTTACATTCTATCTTCTTCGTTCGATAATAGCAGTGGCTTGCAGCACCATTAACTGAGCAACCGTGCTCTGCTTCTACTTCCCTTCTCTGTTCAACGCACCACACAACCCCAACGACCAGCTTTATCTCTTAAAGCACTTCGATCGTCCAGACTGTTCCAGCGTTTTCATCCAACGCACCGCCCATAGTCTTCTCTTCTCATTTCCAGATTTTTCAATTTTCTCCTTTTTTTTTAACAGGTTAATCACCGATTTTCACTAACCATTCTCATATATATGTATATATATATATATATCCATGGACCTTATTATAAAGTTTATAAATTTATATATATATTAATGTCTTTAATTTATTTCATCCCAATTATAAGTTTATATACAATAATAATATCATTATCCTTCTTTACCTTTAATCTTACTTTTTCTATTATGTATGAGAATATGTTTCAACCATCAATTTATTATAAATTCTCAATTTCTACTTTTACCATTTCATAATATTTTCTAATGCCACCTTTCATCATATATATATTTATTATTATTATTCTCCTAGCTAATTCAACTAATATCGACTTTTCAATTTATTATTTTATTTATTTTATGCTCACTCACAACATGGCATGATCACGAAGTTGCGGGTGTTACAGTATATTTATACCTAGAAGGAATTGAACCTTCCACAACGAAGGTGGATAGAATTCTTGAAAGATTATGACTTTCAGCTGCACTATCATCCAGGAAAGGCTAACGTGGTGGTTGATGCACTTAGCAAAAAATTTAGTATGAAAGATGAAGAAAAGTGTCAAATGTATCAATTGATCAATGACTATAACTTGGGTATAACATTAGATGGGGACCAAGTTTATCTATGTGTGATGACTTGCCAGCTAGATCTCTTACATCAGATAAGAGATGAACAAAAGGGGGATAAATGAATTAGTAATCTAATTGAGGGTGTAAAGCTATGGAAGCACACAAACTTTAGAATTGATGTAGATGTATGTTCAAACTTGGGGATAGAGTTTGTATTCTTGAGAGTGGGCAGAGCAAAAGAACTATCTTGGATGAAGTTCACCAGACCAAGTACACTATGCATCTAGGAGGAGATAAGATGTACCAGAATCTCAGGAGAGTGTATTGGTGGAGAGGCATGAAGAGGGGCATTGCCAAGTATGTCTCTAAGTGTTTGATATGTCAGTAGGTGAAGGCAAAACATAGAAGACCCTCAAGGATGTCACAACCACTTCCAGTTCCCGAGTGGCAGTGGGATAGTATTGCTATGGATTTTGTTGGTTGCTTAACTAAGAATCAGAAGGGAGAAGACACAATATGGGTGATTGTAGATTGTCTCATGAAGGTAGCTCACTTCCTACCCATACGATCTACAAATTCAGTTGGAATGCTTGGTGAGCTATATGTTAAGGAGATAGTAAGGATACATGTGTACCTAAAACCATTGTGTCGGATAGAGATTCCATATTCACATTTCACTTCTGCTAGAGCCTATAGAAGGAACTCGGCAGTAGACTCACTACTGCATTCCATCCTCAAGCATATGGGCAGTCTGAGACGGTTATACAAATATTGGAAGACATGTTGAGAGCATGTGTCCTTGACTTTAAGGGCAATTGGAGTAAGTACTTACACTTGGCAGAGTTTGCCTATAATAACAGTTATCAAGCTAGCATATGAATGGCTCCATATGAAGCGCTTTATAGTCGACCTTGTCGATCCCGATCATGTTGGGCAGACTTTGAGGACCATGTACTCACAGGGCCTGATCTAGTGCAAGAGATGAATGAACAAGTAAAATAGATCTAAAAGAGGTTAAATATAGCTTAGAATAGGCAGAAAATGTATGCAGACAAGAGAAGAAGACCTTTAGAATTTGAACCAGGTGATAGAGTTTTCCTGAGGATTAGCCCTCAGAAAGGGATCAAGCGTTTTGGGATCAAAGGAAAACTATCACCTAGATTCATTGGTTCGTTAAAGATACTCAGACGGGTTGGTGAATGTGCCTACAAATTGGAATTGCCTAATAGAATGTCCTCGATCCACAACTTATTCCATGTGTCGATGCTACGAAAATATGAACCCGACCCCTCTCACATCATACACGAGGAGGAAGTTGATATCAGGGACAATGCAACTTACGAGAAATCAACAATCTAGATATTGGATCATAAAGTGCAAAGTCTCAGGACCGAGGACATTCCTTTGGTCAAGATACTATGGAGACATCATGATTTGGAAGAGGCGGACTAGGAGTTAGAAAGCAAGATGTGGAAAAAATACCCAAATCTCTTCACCAAAAAGTCTGATATAACAGCATCATACAGGTAACTCACTCTTTTAAATTTCGAAGACAAAATTCTTTTAAGGGGGTAGGTTGTAATACCCTCAAAATTTTATAAATTTTTTTGTAAATTTTAATAAAAATAATTTAAGCACATTAAACATTGGAAAACTCATGAAAATATGGTTTGAGAGATATTTAATCAATGTACAAAAGAATCGGCAAATTGGAGCGAAGCACGAAATTTTGCATAGTAAGTGTCTACTGGTTACTGCAGTAATTAGACTAAAACCTAGAAAAAAAATTAAAATCACAACGTTCTAGTTATAGGGTTCTAGTTACCGTAGTAATCCTTCAAGTTACTGTGGTAATACGTGAATTATATATATATGAACAGTGCGCTAACAAAGCCTAATTGTCATTTTTACCCTACATTCGCACACCTACTCCCAAGCATTGATACGAGCTGCCAATAATAAAATTTTCTTCCTTCCTTACCATTCTAGATTGATTTCTATTTACTCAAACCCCTCTCTACTGGTTTGTGAACTTAGATCTATGAAGACCAAGCTTCACCAAGAAAAGGATCAATGGAGGTGTTGCTCCAAACCTATTGTACTCAGGTGAAATCACAAAACCAACTAGAAATCTTGAGTTCTTACCATTATAAAAAATTTTCCTAAGTGTGAATACGTTATTCATAGAATCCTAAGTGATTTAAGGGCTGTAAGACCGTGTTTTAGTGAGAAACAAAGAGGAAACGTGAAGAGCCCTAAGGTATAACGACTTTTTTCAGTTGATGTGTGTTTTAAGCTTAATGTGCATCTATTTGAGGGTTAAGCACATAGGAAAAGCATGAGCAAAACAGTGCACACAAAAGTGTTGCACACACAATGCACTCTAATAACCGCGATAACACATGTCGCCTATTTTGCATTACCGCGGTAATCCAACTTGCACCTTGTTTTTCATCCATTTTTCATTCTAGCCTTGTGTACACCATAGGATACCTATGTAGGGACATGAATCCATGATTTTAAACATGTTATGAATGTCTTAGACTCACATTATCTTACTATTTAAAATCTTATAGATTAAAGATCTAAAACACATGCGGGGAGGAGCAAAGGCACAAGGGAAAAGAAATATCGAGGTGGAAGTGATTACCTTGCTCCCTAGTATTATGTGAATTTTAATTCTAAATATGTGATGTTTACATTGTTTGAATGCCTAGAATCATGCTAGGATGTGCTTATATTATTCATGAATGACATGAATGCATGAATGCTCGAATAATATAAGTTATATATCTATGTTTAGTGTTTACATTGCTTTATCACATGAGATGTTTATTGTGTTATTTATGAATCAATGAGATGATCAGAATGATTACATTGTTGGATAATGATACATTATACATGATAAATTGATAATCATGCTTGTAATAAAATGTTTGTTGATACACAAACAAATATAAATTTAGAGTTGAATCGTGTACCATCACAATGGTCCATGGGGGATCACTGTAGGTGTTTTTGTGATAAGGAAAGATGGGTTTTCTTTAGTTCTCGATGATAGAGCTATAGGTGTGACCCTAGTTCTTTAGTGATGGAGCAATGGGTGTGACCCTAGTTCCTGGGTTGGTTGATGGGTGTGCCCCTATCCCATTGGAATTAGACATATAGTGCATTTTTCTCAACTTTTTTGACATGATGATGATGAGAGAACACTAGGCTTAGACCCTTCGATCTAATTAACAACTGACAAATAACTGAATGTTTGAAATGCCTAATATTTTATAGGTTACTCCATGTTCTAAGTTCGATTTAAATAATGCTATTGATATACTGTGTATGATCCACTAGGCTCCTAAGGTCACCCCACATCTTCATTTCAGGTGACCCTTGAGGTAGTTTGTGGTGATAGTACTACATAGTACTATAGGAGTTGGAAACCTTGTTGTTTAGATAGTTATCAGAGTTCTTTTGTTGAGTAGTTACTTTAGCCTGGGTGTATGGCCCTCTTGACTAGTTTTGAGTTATTAATTCGTTTTTATGGTTTAGACTTTGGCCACATATAGGCCACGTTTAGATATTTCAGCTGGAAACTTGTCCACATTTATTTAAATTCAAATGTCGAAGTTAACGGTTTAACTATTGATGATCGTTGCATGTTTTCTAGGTATTACTTCTTGGTAAGTCTAAGAGTTTGATTATCTATGTATATGAGTTCAAGTATGTCCAGTTGTTATTTAATGATGAAATGAATGTGAGAAAAGTAATGTCCTGGCTCTCAGTAGATGATGTATGTGCTGACATTTAATGACACATCTCTCATGCATGACAAACATAATAGAAATGAATGATGGAGAATTGGGGTGTTACAGACTATCTAGGTAATGGTATGAAATGGACTACCTAGGTAATGGTATGGACTACCTAGGTAAAGGTATAGACTACCTATGTAACATCTCAAAAATTTGTATGAAATTTGAAAATTTATTTAGAGAATTATACAGAATGGATGGATGAAAAAATTGGTAAGCCCTAGTTTAGTCAAATAAGGAATAAAATCAATTTAATGGATTTTTGGAAGAAAATATATGAATATAATGTATACCATGGGATATCATAGCCAAAAAATACAAAGATATGTGCAATTTTTTATGAAAACAAGATTAGAAAGTCAATTTGGATTAAGGTTTGGCAAAAATCCAAAAATAAAACATGAAATTCGGCTGAAAATCATATAAATATAACTCAAAACACATCCAATGGCTGCAAACCGTCGATCTGAATCTGATCTCTCGATCCAATGACTACAAGATGATCCGCACCAATGCCCGAATGCACAGGATAACGAAGATCGAATGGATGGAGATGATCAAGGACGATCGGATGGCCGTGATCGACAAAATCTCGATCGTGAAGTCACACGATGTGACTCCGCGCGCACCAATCTCAACCCTCCAATCTAATTCGTGTGCGTGTCTCGAGGACGATCCGATGGGCCAAAAAATGTGAAAAAATCAACGAAAAATTTGCCAAAAATTATCGAAAAATCGAGATAAATACCAAAAATTAATTTTTTAAATTTTTAAAAAAATTCAAAAATACTTATTTTCCTCTTATAATTAAGAAATACGAAATTCTAGAGAATTTAGGTGTTTTACTCCAAAAAAACTCAAAATTTTCTATTTTTTCCCCTTTGAAAATCTATATAAACCCCCCTAGGCTCTCACTTCCCTCATTCCAAAAATAAGAGTTGAAATTTCCTCTTATTTTCTCTAAGCCCTCTTCTTGGCACCTCTTCTCACCTTTCTTTCCTCTCTCGTGTTTGTGAAGTTTTTCTCTTGGGTTGAGAAATTAATTTGGGTGATCTTCGTTGGCACTAGTACATGGGGGAATTACTGCAAAAATTTCTGAAGAAAGCGTCACAAGGTGGAAATGATATCTAGAACACCCTTCTATTCTTATTTAAATTTATGGCATACTCATTGTTTGTGTGCTTTTCACTGAAATAAAAGATTTTCAATATTAGTTTTAGAATTTTAAAAGTTTATTTAAATTTTTCAGTTTTGATTCATGTTTAAGCAATTATATCATCCATGTCATGTTAGTATCATGCTTAGGCTTTTAAATTAAAGTATGATGCATGTCTTATGAGTGTTTTATGAATTGATTGTGTATATTCTGAATTTTAGTTTGATTTCATATTCTGAAATTTTATTTATGAGATCATGATATGAGAGTTAAGCTGAGACGATAATGATAATAACCATGTACCATCATAGTGGTCAAGGCGACGCTATGGATGTTCTTTTCATATAAGTTAGGTCATATGGTTTTCAAACCTAAGTACTTGAGGGTCATGTACCACAGTACCTTGTAAGTCACCACGTGTAATGGGTTGATGCCGACACATACCACAAACGGGTTGATAGCGAGTGGGCCCCGTTTACTTAGTTAAGAGCATCAATGGATTAAAGGCCCTTTTGGTCTGAGACTCGACTTGAATAAATTGTTGTTTGAAACACCTAATGATTGCAAGTTTTTGAATTATGATTGTGTTATGAGTTTGAACATGAAAGATGGTTGTTCGAAAAGGATCCACTGGGCTATGTGTTCATCCCTTTCTTTCTTATTTTTTCAGGAACGTAAACCTATGAAGTAGTTAAACATGGATAGTTCTTAGAAAGTTTCTACCTTACTATTTTTAGAATTTTTAAGGGCATGTTGCCCAAAGTTTAAATCTTTTCTACTGAAAAACATTTTGAAGTTTTTCGCTGTAATAATTAGTTTTTTGAAAAGTTTAGTACTTTCAAGTTTTTTTCTATTATGAATAAAATAGTTTGAATTTCTTTATCTCTTTTAATTGGCCTTAATTTTATTAAAGTGAAAATTTTGTATTCTTGAATCTTTATACAAAGGCACGAGATATTGAAAAAGAGAAGAACAAGTGTGTGTCACTTGTAAAGTAACACCAGCCCAACCCGCTAGTTGGTTAAGTCCACTGTGAAGAGAATGGTGGTTATGTCCAATGCTTAAGGATACGGAGGTTGGGGTGTTACAACCTAGGCAATGACATGAACTAGCAAGGTAGTGCCGCGGGGTTGCCAAAAAATAAAAATAAAAAAGGGTCGTTCAGAGTGACTACCATGGTAACCAATTTCATTACTGCGGTAGTACATCAAAAAATCATAAAAAGATATAAAAATTGTGCAAAAAAGGCATCCAAAACTCTAAAAACGCCACTTAGCAAGTTTCCTACATTAGAAACACCCCAAACTTGCCAATTCCTACCCATTAGAACTCTATATAAACCATGCATGGGCTCTCATTTTCTTTATCCCAACAAGAACTAGACAAATTCTCTTCTTGCTTTCCTTACCTCCCTCTTGGCATCTTTTCTTTCTTTAGCTATTCTAAATAGCAACTAGAGTAGTAGGAAGGTGGAGCAACGAAGTTCTGCACAAATTCTGGTCTAGAAGGAAATTCAACAGAGGAGTTGGAATCAGAGGATTAAGCGTAGAAAGTGGAAGTGATTTCTAAATTTTATCTTATTATTTTGATTCAAGTATTATGTGCATGGTTGTTTGTCTAGCTAAGAAATATGCCATGATTATACATGCCATGCTTAGAAATGCATGCTTAGGATTGTATGTTAATGATGCATGATTGTGATGATATGATCCATGTTATGACGTGTTTTCCATGAATACATACTATTTACTGTTATCTTGAATTTATTACGCTACTGTTTACCATTAATGAAAGATTAAGTAAAGATTTTAACCACGTACCAAATGGATATTTTTAGGATGTGAAGTAAGGGTTCAAATTTAACCCTTCTTCATCAATGATATGTTTGAAGGTTTGGATTTGACCTCATCCTATAGATATGAAGTGATGAGTTAAATATTTAGAATAATCCACTAGGCACGTAAGCTCACCCTTCCTTTTCTAACCTTTTAGGGAATTTATGAATGGATGTTGCGTAGTTAAAGTTTAAATTCTATTCGTGAAATGTTCAAGTCTGGCACATTAGCCCTATTTTCTATTTTATGTTAAGTTTAATGTAACAAAGTTCAAGGGTCTGTGTACTTCATGAATATTCAATTCAATTAATGATATTGATTTATTTTATCAAATGATTTTACACATGCTTTATGAAATCCATTTAAGTTTTTGTCTCATAGAATTGGAACTGAAAGAAATAGAAATAATAGGACACAACCTACCTCCTGGGTGGCCCACGAGATGTCCAGCTAGCAAGCACATGACGTGAACATGTGTAACACCCCAACCCCGACATTCCTTGAGTTTGGACATAACCACCATTGTTTTGACGGTGGACTTAACCAATTGGCGGGTTGGGTCATGTTACTTTACAAGTGACACACACTTGACATTCTACTTTTCAATATCTCATGTCTTAGAGTAATTTCAAGAATACAACTTTCCATAAAACAAGACAATTATAGGAGATAAG
>JAJIYU010007322.1:0-19311 GCA_030144865.1 Tinospora cordifolia | reverse complement strand
TATCAAGAGGCATTTGTAATGCACATAACAGAAGTTTATGGTCTACATGCACGAATTGGGATATGCATAAACCCAAGTGTCTGCCTTGCATATTAGCTAACACACTTTAAAGCAAAATGGCACAACCAAAGTACACGCTTTAGTTAAGCACCCCACTAGGGTTCCTCTATCAAGGCAACCAATCTAAACCTAGCCTCAAGACACAACAGACAATTCCAAAACGCATATACGTTTGGACTGTGAGTTGCCAATATATGAAGATCAAAGCTTATAGCCATGATAATTGAGTGGCAGTTTGCAAGAGTAACTTAGAATTTAGGCGCATGGTTAAAGCATCCGGTAATAGGTCAATTAGTCTTTGATGTTGACAAACTAGCATTTATTCAGACAAGTTCGAAGATTATTCTGGAATAGTATATTATTTTATAGCATGGAAGTAAAACAAGAAAGAAAAGAAATAGCAACATAGAAGGCAGTGTACAAGGAAGTAATATGAAAGAGTTAAACAATATAAATAGCGAATAGCATATAAAACAGACACTTACATTATGACAGTGTGAAGCACCAAATGAAATTTATTGAAGGAAAGTATGGTAGACATGCATGCCAAAAAGAAGCAGAAAAAAGAGATTACAGAAAAAGCATTCGTAATGCATAATAACTTCTTAAAAGCAATTTTTTTGAAAAATTTAATTCATGCAAAAGCCATAAGCAAATCCATACTCTGAATTATTGATTGAAACTTTTTGTTTTTGATGAAAAACTTGCTATTGAATCTACATGACTAATTTAGAAAGGAAATGCAAAAGTCAGAAATAAGAACAAAGAATCCAACCAGTTCAGCATCATCTATAAAAGAATCTTCTGTGTCATACTGATCATCATCAGGAGCATCTCCAAGCTCTTCTTCGTCACTACTTTGATTACCCTGAAAGCCATAATCTTTTGTAAAGAACCCCCCCCAAAAAGCTTCTCATTATTAAAAAAAAGGGTTTGCTTTGTCATTTACCACATAAAGGCGTTCAATCTTTTCAATAACAGCACTAAAGCGATTTGAGGGAGGTGGATCCTTCATTTCATGTTCTGAAGATATGCCCTATTGAAGAAATCACAACTTGAACATTAGTGAAGAACATGTAATAATTATAATGAAGTACTCCAACAGGACAATGAAAATCAAAATGTATACATAAGAAATGTAACAAAATTCAAACATGCATACTTACCAAACAACCATACATATTCATACAAAAATATCTGAAGAGATGCAATTTAGAGATTATGGGATTCATGATGCACAAAAAATAAAATAAAATAAAATAAAAAAATCTCCTATTCACTTAATAAATCATGCTACAATGGACCAATTCAAGTGAATAAGGTAGTCAACTCAATTGTTGGCCATTAATAAATCATGCTACAATGGACCAATTCAAGTGAATAAGGTAGTCAACTCAATTGTTGGCCAATTGCAAACCTCTAGCAAACATCAAGATCATGCACATGGACTCAAAAGAAAAGTTATTCATTATAACTCCTTAAAAGTCATGACATAGAGATTAAGGAGAAAAACTCATATTAAAACTTACAAATAAGCAATGAGAATCTTTAATGTGCTATTAAATGCAATGATCTTTTGGAGTTCCTCTTTTCATCACAAGCTAAACTTGGTGAACAGAAAAGTTTTTCATTAGAAGCTAAACTTGGTGAATTAGTAATGTTATCCAACAGAGGATACGCAAAAACATCCAGTACGTCAAAACTAAAAACTCAGGCATCAAAGGGGCATATCAACTGAAATCACAGAATTGAACATGTGCTTGCATGCAGGTATCAACCATGGGAGCTCCATTACCCAACTTTTTAACATTTCAATTATTCCAATCATAATGTTACCTTGCAAGTAGGCTCGTATATCCGTTTAAGATCAGTAAAAACAAACATGACCGTCAACACACATACAGTATAACAAAATAATAAATTAACTAAGACAGCATGCGAATAAATGCGAATACTTATACTAACCATTTCAGACCATAAATGCAATAAACAGTAAGTAATATCCGGATCCCCAATTTAACGTAACTGAGGAATAACTCTATCTATCAAATCAATAACCAACACGCACCTATGACCTCAAAATAAATAAACAATAAAGAAGATGAAATCAAGCAACTGTTGTAGCGCATTCTTTTCCGATAAATCATTAACGACACAAATACAAAATTACGAAATAACAGAAACGAATAAAATTAATTAACCAGAACAAATTAAAAAAAAGGACGATGATGACGATAAAGAAAACCTTTAAAGGAGCGATCCGAGACTCTAGAGCGGGATTGGCGCCAGCGGGGAGCGGTGGAACAGAGGCGGGAACGTTGAACTTGTTAGCTTCCTTGACGAGCTTCTTCCAAGACACAATGGTGGTTTCTCCTGGCTTAAGCTCGACTGTGAACCTCTGCCTGTTCTTCAAAGACAACGGAACCCTCTCAGCCACCGCTGTGCCAAATGAAGACGAAGCAGCCCCCGGCATGTTCCCACCACCGCTACTACGCCCAATCTCTTCTTCCATTAGAAGCCGACGTCAAAGCTTTCAAGAAAATAAAAAATATACATATATATTCTTGTTACTGTTTAGGGATTTGTAATCGCAGAAATGTAGATGAACAGATGAGAAGAAACAATCATGAGAAGGGTTTGTTTGCGCGTTAAAAATCTAGGGTTCATTAATAGAAAACGGAAGTAGTAATAATTTCAATTAGAAGAATTATATGATCAATGACCAAAGAGAGAGAGAGAACAACTGTTGCCGAAGGCCTGCGCGGGACGCCGAACTCTCCGTTTGCCACCGTAACCGGACATCGTTTTTTTTTTTTTCCTATTATTTTATTTTATTTTAATTTCCGTCCAGGTTTTTAAATTTCGCAATGCACCCTTCAAATCTTTTGAATTTAAAACGGTGCCCTTTGCTGTGTCTGTTATTTACAGTTTTACACAGTGACAAGTTACGTGCCGTGACGCTAGGATGCCTTGGATACGAACTACTGGCCTGATTAATATATATTATGGTTAATTGCATATGATATTGCAGTCTCAATGAGATGTAAAAATATTATTATTTTTTTTATTTAGTATATGAAAATTGCAAAACTTGAGTTACATAGATAAAAAAATAAACTTGCAAAACTTGAAGTTATGTTATGAAAATAATATTTCATAGCTTAAAGTTATTGAAAAATAATGTTATTATGATTATTGTCTAAAAGTTTTACAAACAAATTCATTAGAATGAAGCTATTGAAAAACAAAATATTATGCCAAAAACTATATATTGAAATTTGATAAAATTATAATTAATCATGAGTTATGAAAATATATTGAAAGGTCAAAATCATATTAGAATGATCTTACTCGATATAAAGTTACATTAAGTTTTGTCTATAACCCTTTGTATAATTGTGAACTTATAAATGAGCATACAGTTAATATTAAAGTTGGCCTAATATTAATAAAACATTTGAAATTTTTTATTTTACTACTTTTTAAGCCAAAATTATTTGATTATTAATTAACATAATTTTGATATTAACATTTTGTTTTATTATTTTAAATTTTTTATTGTTTAATGTCTTTATTCTACATTTATTGTCATTTCAAATTAATTTTATAAATATTTCATGATAAATATTATTAAGAGATTAATTCACATAAAGTTGCAATATTAATTGATTAGATGACTGTGAAATTTATCTTGATCCTATGATCATATGCTATTTGAATATTAAAGTGTCATGAAATAATATTAAGACTAATCATTTGACATTGAACATGCTCTTAAAGTAATACTAAAGTGTTGAAGTGTTTTTTTGGGGAAAAAGGTATTACAGAATCATATTTTAACTCATTTTATTGCAACGAAAGTTACAATTAAGATTTTCTTAAAAGTCATAATCATAGTTATAATTGTTGATAATGTGATTTTAGTCATTTTTTTTTAATATACAGACAACTCTTTTAAAGTATAATAATACAATTATTGCACCACAAAATGATAGATTATGATTGTCTATATTATATATCAAATAAAATGATATTAATTTGATACATATAATATTTTCATATGATTGACTAATGTTGTAACACTCCGTATTTTAATTTGACAAATATATATATATATATATGTGTGTGTGTGTGTGAATCATACATTTATATGGATTACGCGTATATATACGTTTTAATTACATACTTATATTAGAAATATATGTTATGTGTGTAAATTGATTCATTTTATATTATTTATTAAATAATTATTAGTATATAAAGGAAAAGACATTTAAATACAAGATATGTATACACATGTATTACAAGTGGTGTGGATAATGGGTATATGAGAGTGGAAAGTGAAGTTGACAATATATGTATTTGTTATGGTGGGTGGCATGTGATGGTGTGAGTTGAGATACAAAGGGCGTTGAGTAAATTTGACAATATATACATATATTAAGTGAAAAGTGAGTAATTAAATTATATATATATATATATATATATATATATATAATAACTGTGCCCAAAAAGAGATAAGAAATGACGTTGCCACGTGAGTTATTTTAATGTTGCCACGTGAGTGGTGGGCTCAAATATATATTATATTATATTTAAGTATATATTGGCATGGGCGGCTGAAGAGGCTCACTTTCACAATTTCGTTGCCAAACAGACCGCTGGAGAAAGAAATCGACAAAGCGGACGAGAAAGAAAACATAAAAGAAGAGAAAAAAGGGGTTTAAAAAAAAAAAAGGTGGGCTAATTTTTATTAAATTTGATGCCTTAGTGGCATATTTGCAATTTTTCCACAACAAAATAAATAAAGAAACTATAAATTATAATTTATCGGTGTAAATTGAAATAATAGTGGTATTTTATAGTAATACCTAAATATTAGATATTATTCCACTGTAAGTAAAACTTAATAAAAATTATATTAATACGCTCCTACGTAAATCTCATATGTATGGTTAGTTTTAATTTATTTGTCCTGTAGACACAAAAATAAATATTCAAAGTTAAATAACTTTAAGGGAGGCTTTTGAGTATGTTAAACTTTAATAAAACTTTAATTGGATCCTATACGAATGTCAAGAATAAAAATTCGTACCCATCGACGCTAAATTCATAAATTTTGAATATCAATTAAAATTTTAGCGTATGATTGACCACTTAGAATATTTATTAAAATTAAAAAACTTAGTAAAAATATATTTGAAAAACCTATTTATTTTATTTATTGCTATAAACAAATATTCGATATGAGCAGAAAATTAATTTTAAATGTTATGGGGAATATTCTGGTTAATAAATATTAATATGTGGGGTTTAATGCACACATATAATTAAATATAAAAAATAAACACGTTAAAAGTTATTTATAAAATGAATTACATTTGATTTTGTGCATATGAAATGGTGGATTATGTATTACTGAATTTTATAATAAATTTGGAAAAAACTAATTATTATGGCATAAAGTAAAATATGTGCCCAACGGGTTAAGTCGTTGATATTCTGTAACAGTCTAGATATAAAAATGATTTGTATGTAAGCATGCTATTTGTATTGACATTTGTTTTATTTGATTTAAAATTAATATAATTGTATTTACGCAGCAGCGTATTTTAGATTTGCAAGAACAAATTTAAAATACAATATTGTTTCAAAGAATTGAGCCATGGGAAATAATACTTCTAACGTGATAATTAATGTGAGACTGAGCCATGAAAAATATCAGCCTTTCTCTAATTGATAATCATCGAAATGATTGTGAAGTAGGTGATAATTAGAGGTACAGTTTACTATTATCTAGACTAGACAATAATTGAAAGTGACTCTACATTTGAAAAATGTGGATGTGCATGTATTTTATTAAATGATACATTGAAAATAATATAATCATTTTGTTGCATGCATATATGTATGATTTGAAAGTGTATAATGAATTTAAATATTTTATTTTATTTAATTTTTTGCACGATTATTTAAATACATCTAAATGTCATAGATAAAAATTATTCACTGGGCATGTTGTCACTCACTTATTATCTTCAATGTTTCACAGACATATAAGAAAGGAAAGCGCCCAACACGAGAAGAGTAGACGACTCTTCTGTTCATCGCTATGTGCGTAACTTTAATTGTTTTATAGCTCGTCCTTTGTATAATTATACTTATCACTGTATATATAAATTTTAAATTACGAATTATAATTAATGATAGTATGTTGAATATTATTTGTTATAAACTGGTGGATTGAGAAAAAGTATGTCAGGTGATGATTTTTCTTAGGGATAAGTCAAAGTTTTAGAAGAGATTTTGTTGAAATTTTTACAGATATTGAGTAGTTTTGAGTGTAAGAGGCTGACATAATATTATATATATATATATATATATATATAGGTGTAGCGTATATAATATTATGTGTCAATCGTGACGTTACTTTTATGAAGTGGGTTGCGACAAATGCCTTAGTAAAAATGTGTTAAAGTTGAAAAAAATTATTAATAACTCTTAAAAAACAATTAACAGATTAACAATTAGTTGATCTTGAATAACAACTAGTAAATTAACAAATAATCGATCTTGAAGCGCAATTAAATTTTTTTTTCCAATTGGTTTATATTATGAATATGAGGTCAATTAAAATATATCATGATTGAGAACAATATGATATTTCACATAAAATGTATTTATATGTTTTCTCATAGGCCAATAAAAATTTCTATATCCATAAGGATTCCATGAGGTTAATAAGATGCTAACTAGAAGAGTTAACGCTCTCATAATATATATATATGTATTTCAAATCTTGAAATGTTTTCACACTAAATGACGCCTAGTATTTTATGAAATACTAGTATAGTGATGACTAAGAGATTTAAAATCAATAGACAAACTACGTTAAATTTTTACCAATGCTTATGTCATTTTGCATCTTTACATAAAATAGATGTTATAGTTGGATGTTAGGTTAAACAAATAAGACTCAATGCTCATCAATCAAAAGTCTCGAGTTCGAACCTTGTGTACAGAAAAAATCACGTCGAAAGAACTCTTATTGAATGGTGATTGCTCTTTAGATGCACAGAAAGCTGCACCAAAAACACAATGGAAAACCAAAAAAAAAAAAATGCTCATTATAGTTACATGAAAGATATGGGTCTAGCTAATATAATAATGGAAATAAAAACTTCAAAAAAAAACTTGAATTGACTTATTTTTAAGTCAGTCACAATGTATAGATATTATTCTTAAGAAATTTAGCCGAAATAATTTAAGTGTGGCTAACATGTCCAAAATTATAAGGGGTGCATCTTTCCGTGAAAACAATAAAATTGTTTATATACTAAATAAATTGTGTGATATTTGATGCAACTCATGTAACGAGCAAATTAAGTAGAAACATAACTAGTTAGCTAAGCATTAGCAGTCATATCGGCTTTTTTGCCCAAGCAGGTTGTTCACCATTGGATGCACTAGCTAGAGGTGGAAACAGGTGGATAGCACCTTATTAACTAAAGCATTGTATCGACACAAAAAATACCACCTGAATTTTATCTATAGATGACTCATCTTCAAGACAAAGTTGCAGTGAGCGCTCGTTTGGACAAAGTTTTCAAGTTCATTGGATTAAAAAAATATGTCGTACACATTCTAGCATCTTCTTCAAAGCTTCTAAAGAACTTCATTAATTTTATAATGATCTTGAAGAAATCTCATCTTCTTCAACTTTCATCTTTCAACAATAAGTCTTGAAAACATTTCAAGTGCTAGAGAAAAAGTTTTGGTTTGTGCTCTTCCTTTATATCGTCTTCTAAAACAAAGCCCAAGGTATAGTTTCTCTGTTTCAGTGTATCTCGTATGCTCCTTACACAGATCGGCTGACACAAACTGTGAAAATAGAAACCATGAAGAAAGCATTCCGAAGCGATGGCATTATATTTGGTGCACCCACTCATTTTCTGTTTCAAGTACAAGAAACAGCATCCAACCAGAGAGAAATTTCACAAAGATTTCTCTCTCTAATGAAACAGCAATGATCAATCCATAATGGCTTATGATGCTTTGTCCATCAGTTGTATTGGAGTCAGAACGTTGGACTTATTTGTTTCAACAACGTGCCCATTCATCACCATTTCCTCCAACATGAAATGAGCCTTCTCTAAATGGAACATGATGTCTAACTCACACTGCCAAATTTTAGTATAATAAGCAAAAGGTTAAGTCATGAAAATAATATTTGCAATGTTATGTGGCATCATCTACAATTGAATCTTTTATCATTTGAATTCCACATCATCTAATCAAGGATGATTTCAGTGATGTGTAATGTTTAGGAGTCGGCTTAAGAGTTTCTTCAGTGTTCATGTAAATAACACCCAAGAGCTACTGTTAAAGAATTTCATGTTGTAATGACTTTAAAGTAACTTACCACATTCCCGAAGTGGCGATCCATGGTTTCAACTAGCAGATGAATGAATTCCAAAATAGCTAGTTCATTCTGCAGAGTTTGAAAAAAAAAAAAAAAAACCATTAAGTTGGGTATCACAAATGCAGGCCCATTCAAGACCTGATGTGTTAAGCAAGCCCAAGATATAATTTAACAAGGATTTCTTTTGCAGTGTTGGTCAAACATTGAGATAGGAAATCTTTGCACGAGTAAAAATATTAACATGAAGACTTCCCCAAGCCCTCTTCACACGAGCATAGAGTAACAAACAAAAAAGTAAGGAATTAATAAAATATCGCTCCACAACAACCAAACACAAGGAAACAATCCAATCTACCATCACTGGAATCTGATTGTAGCTCCTGGAAAAGGAAAAAAAAAAAAAAAAACTTCAAAAACAATGCTGGTTGGTAGATCCCCAAGTTACTCTGTACTCACTTCTTAGAATTTTAACTAAGGTTGTGTTTAGTTGGTAAGAAAATCTAATTTTCTCATGTTTGGTTGATGAAAATGGTGAGAAAAAAAATTTTAAAAAATTTTCTCAACCCAATAACTTTTCTCACCAAAATTTTTTCAACTTAAAGGGTGAGAAAATTTTTTATACATCAATTTAAAAAATAACTACCTATAACTAACTTTTATTAAATTTTCTCATGTCCAACCAAACCACCATGAGAAAATTTTCTCAACAACATTTTCTTAAGAAATTTTTTTTAAGAAAATAACATTTTTTTCAAAGAAAATTTTCTTAGCAACCAAACACACCCTAAGAGTATTGAAGAGGTATGAAGAGAATGAAGTACATAGCATATATATCATCTCTATACAACAATATACAATGAGAATACTCGGAAAGTAATGGTGAAGTCCTTTCTACCAAACATTCACCACTGCCTCTCAAGAATATCTGTTCAATCTATTAATAAAACAAGGTTGATTTAGTGTTATCTTGGGTTAAAACTGCAATTCAATATGTCCACTACTGATTAATTTTTGTAAGTCTCCTGGGTGGTGAGTTCCAGATTTTCAACATTTGTACCAAGTCCTGTTTTGAACATGAATTACTAAAAATAATGCAAGTCCAGTAGGCTGCAAGATGCAAGTATGCTATTATACTGTATCACCTTCAGCAAACATTCATTTTGCCATATTGTTTCTGCGATTTGAGATTCCCTCACACCAAACATGGTTGAGAAGCCCATTAAAACAAGTGGCAAGGTGAAAGGCAATACCGACAAGGAATCATGGACTCATAGAATTCGTGGATAAATAAAATATTCCCTGAAATTTGATGAACTTCGGTGGGATTTTTTATCTTCTTTCTTTCTTTCTTTTTTTTTTTTAAAAACCATCAAGTGAAGTACATATAAATGAAAAATGAAAAAGATGTGGAAACAATCAATAAAATTCAAAAAAATTAATTCTCCCATAAAGTTTCTATTCTTTAATTTTAAAATGCAAGAAAACCACAAGATGTGATGGAATTTGACATAAAAGTAGAAAAAAAAAATGTTATGTTACTAATTGAAAATAAAGAAACACCAATGGTTTTGTATCATTTTCAACTTCACCACTAGCATATCAACATAAATTTTTAAAAAATAAATTAACTAGCTAACAAATTATGTAGTCTATGAAATATGTTTACCAAAAAGTGAAGAGAAGAGAACCAATAAATAAACAAATAATGTCGACATACAATAAAAACTTAAAAATAAATTAAAAGAGTTCTTAAAACCATCTTCTTTTAGTAGAACTTTCATAAAACAAGATCAAGAAATAAAACATTTAAATAGTAGACAAATAAATAAAGCATGATGGAATTCAAACTAGCAAAACATATAATTGAAAAGCAAGCCACAACAAAATTAAATATATAAAAATCAATTAAAGACCAATAACTACCAGTTCAAATTCATTAACCATTTAACAAGATTGATTTTGTTAGGTCATTAGTTGGTATTTTATGTAGTAAAAGTGTATTTATATTAGTTTTTAGCTTATACCATAATAAACCTAGATAGGAAGCATATTTGTAATAATTCGCTAAATTATTTAGAGAGTTTTTACAAAGGTTCTCCATTTAGAATTAAACTTCTACAAATTTTGGCGTTGCATCTCTGGATAAAAAATGTTGAGCGTTTAAATTATAGCCCCAAAGTTAAAAAAATAAAAAAAATTGAAAGTTTGATGAGGCTGGGCAACACCTTAGGAATAAACCTCAATCATGGTTGAGGTATCTCTATTCCAAAACAATGGTAATGATTACAAAAGAAGTACTCAAAGAGTTAAATTGTCGAAGGCCCCAAACCATAATAACAAGGATAACTAATATTGTACTTATTGTGAGAAGATGGTGCATATCAGGGAGAAGTATAGAAAACTAAACAACAAACCATCAATACCCAGTAAAGAATGGGAATACAAAGGATGAACCAGAAAACTAGAGGACAGGCACATTTGTTCAATAAACAGATAGTTCTGGAGAATTCCCTAAAGGCCAGTAGGATTCAATGGAGAAGAGATTGGGCAGCTAATAACTTTACTTGAGACTCTTGAAAACCCTCAGATATTGCCCTCGGTTTGCATTCAAGTAAGTTTCTTGATTCTGCTGGATTCTAAGTATTGGACAAATCCTTCGCCAACTCTTGAATATTCTTGTAACAAAAATGAACACGAGCTTCGTTCTTCTAAACCTCCAAATCATGGTGCAAATCAATTTAGAGCCAAAATCAAGAAATCTCAATCTAATGCAAGAGACTATTACAATCATGTTTTGATTCCCTATGTTCAAAAGGTTGGGATCATTCATGAACCTAGTATCTACACCCCTCTACAAAATGGCGTCAATAAGAGAAAATATAGTCATCTCCACGATATGATCAAAGCATCTCCACGATATGTCTCATGTAAAAGACCTTCTGGCGCAAAATGGTGTCAACAAGAGAAAATATAGTCATCGATGCGAATATGATCGAAGCATTCAGTTCAAACACTATGCCCAAGTCTAAGGTAGGGATCATTCATGAGCCTAATATCATGCAAAATACCTTCAAGTCATTGGGGTTTTTTTTTTTTTTTTTTTGGGGGGGGAGAAACAATAGATATTATATTAAGAGGGTAGACGAGCAGTCCAAGACACCAAAGGCGCTTACAACAAAGAGTACAAAATGGATGATATTAGCAAAAGTCACATAGAAATGAGCCAATGTGTGATTGGCCACTGGGGGCCTATTAGCAAAAAGTAAGAGATCTAGAGTTTGATTCTCATGTTAGCCACTGCGTGCCTGTCTCCTGCTCCAGCAACCAAGGGCCTAAGTGGATTAGTTGCGCAAAGCTAGGACACCAGTTATTTGTCAAAAAAAGAGTCCCATTAAAATGTAATCACAATTTTATCCTAAAATCAAATACTCAAACAATCTCATTTGTAAAATACTTAGGTTAGGTGTGCGTCCTTCATCCAAGTCTACATCCAAATAAGGAAAAGTTAGAACCAAGAGTTCTCTAATGTTTTAGACGGAGTAATCCTCAACTCAAAATGGATCAAACAACTACTGTCCACCATGGAAAGAAGTTCACAAGCCTTATTTCACCACCCTCTTCAAGAGGAAAGCTCTACCATGGAAGTCAAGGATCAAGAGTTCAAAATTCTCTTCTCAATGAGCTTTTTTTTTTTTTTTTTTTTTTTCATTTAGCTTAAATATATACACCTACCTTATCTATACCACCTTCCTCTAAACCCAAAGTTATTAACACTCTATGAAGCTAATAATAACCAAGTAGGTGAATTTGAGCCATCTTCTCTTACAGACCAAATGACCAGTAAGACAAATTCAAGGAGAAAAGCTGTAGTCCCTTAACCCATACAAGTTCAAGAATTTGCATCAATTTCTAAAGATGAGATAACAGTTTAAAAACCTCTATTGTCATTACTCATTAGAAAGGAAACTAGCAAATGAACCAAACACATCTTACGTCTACCTTATCATGTTGTGTAATTTTGAGAAATTTAAACCATCCTATGACAGTTTCCTTACCACCAAAACAATAATAAAAAATCCTCAAGTCCCTATCCAAGGCTTTATCTAATAAATACCGAAACTAGGCTATAAATCTCAAAATGGAGTGCCTTGGAGAAAAATGGCAATTTGGGAGTCGGTAGATTAATTGCCAGGGAAGAAACTCATGCAATGTAAATGGATTCATCCAATTAAGCGCAAGGAAAATTGGTCACTAAAGCATTATAAGGAAATATTAGTGGTCAAAGGGTATACTCAAATATACGTTGTGGACTATCTAGATATATTTGCCCTAAAATATGATAAGCGTTTTTTTTTAAAGAAAATATGAAAATACTATGACAGAAAGGTGGAACTATACAATAAGCCTTCATAAGGGCGAGATGGGGCCTAGAAGAACCCTAGAAGATGGATCATACAATAACTATTTAGAGGTATCTAAAGAATTATTTATTTGTTCATTAGCCCGTCACTTCATACATATTATACATACGTGTTTAAAAGATTATATATTAAAATAAATAGTATATTATTTTTTTAAAAAATATATTATAATTTTTATTAGTTTAGGGTTCAAAATAAAATTTTACTCACGCCCTCAAAAAAAAAAAAAAAAAAATTACAAACACCAAACCATAGTAGGGGGGCTAGGTGTGACCTAGGCAAGGCCTTGACGACATTGCTATAAAACGAATAGAGGTGAGCTATACAAATACATAGCACCAAAGACACAAACAAGAGAAACAACAGGTAGCAAACACCCCGAACTACCCCAAACAACAACAACATACTACAAAGTAAACAAATATCTCCAATCACACAACCTAGCTCCCAATAATAGATATACACACATATTGAAAGCAACAATCCCAAGAGCTTTCTGTGAATTTAATATTATCCCTTAACCATGAAAAATCCTCTCATTTCTTTCCTTCCACAAGCACCACAAAGTTGCAAGAGTTGCAATAGTCGTCACATCCTCTACTCTACTCATCATAATCAAATTCAATGTTAATGAGAAGCTTTCCTCCATAGACAAAGGAACAAAAAACTGTCGCCCAAAAACCTTCTCCATGGATCCCACAACTTTTGAGAAAAGCTATGTGACAAGAACATATGCCTTACAGACTTGCCATCTTTGTAACATAACACATAAAAATGAGGAGACAAGCATGTAATAGACAACTCCTTTGCAACACATCGATCATATTGAGAATTCTATGTGCAACAAGTCAAGCAAAAATTCTAACTTAAGAGGCCAATTTAGCATTCCAAATATGATGGTAGACAGCTCCTTGCAAAGATTTATAAGAAAATGATCCCCTTTGGTTCTAAATTCCAAACAATTTGGTGAATGTGATTGTTTAATTGGATGTGTTCTAACAAGGATGGGAGTTGAGTCACTTCCTCCACTTCCTTAATGGGTATGGCTATAAAAAAAAATGAAGTCTTCATTGAATAGAGGAATGATTAAATCCATTGTGGAAGGGATTGATGAAGTCAATGATAGGTTGATCGTGGAGGGTGGATGTCCTAAACAGGTCGGAAAATGAATTTTCCAATGAGCTCAAACCTTCCCAAGTGCCCTCCCAAAATCAAACTGACTCCCAATTTCCACCTTTGGAGTATATTGCTGAAATATTGAACCCAAAGTGATGAACTTCCAAAGGCCCCCAAAAAGCGATGGCCCCTAATTACATGGCCACCATAATAAACCCTACCACATCTACTAAGGATAACCTTGGCCCAAGTAGTAGTATGATCATTCTCCAGCCTCTATAACCTTTTTATTGCACAAGAAAATTTTTCTCTTCTTAATATTGTTGATATCCAAACCCCACTTCTATCGACATCTAGAGACATCCATTTAATGAGATTCCTCACCCCATTTCGATCACCAAAACCCCAAAAAAAAATTGTTTGATTCTCTTTTCAATAGTCTTCATGACTCCTTTTACGATTTTGAAGAGAGAAGTAGCATGTGGGTATCACTAGAATAGCTGATCTAATCAAGGCCAAACACCCACCCTTTGAGAGGAAAGCTTGTTTCCATCCATCTAATCTAATTGACACTGCCTCCATCACTGACTCATAAAAGTTGTTGGATCTTGGATCATCTCCCAATGGGAGCCCTAAATACTACAAAGGCCATCTTCCCTAGAGCATCCCACCGTGTTGACAATTCTTGCCAAAAGGCTTGTATCTAAATTGAACCTTCGCCATTTGACATTTATTTAAATCGACACAAAGATTGGAAGGCTCACAAAAATGAATTCATTAAATTGCATCAAAATGTTATGCACCTCTACCTATGATAAGGAAAGAGTGTCATCGACAGACTAAAGATGAGAGACCTCGACTCTATCATTCCCAATTTGAATATGTTTCACCATTTCCAAATTAGAAGCTCAAGGCATCATGTTCCAAAACATCTGTCACTTAAGTAAATAGGAATGGTGATAGGGGTCTTCCTCATAGAGCCCTCTCTTGGCACAAAACTTGCCTTAGGCTGTTAAGCAACATAAAGTATGATTCACATTTGAATCGTGGGATTCTCATTGATTCAGAGACGATTTGCTAGCATTTAGATTCTCACTTGGGTTCTGAATCACTAGGGGGTGAATCAATTCACGATTCACATGATTTATGATTTTGACTACCATGCCCAACATTCTAGATACTCCTTTGCGTCTATCATTTTCATTAGCTGTTAATAGGTTACAATTATATTATACATACCTCACATCTAAATATAAAGCAATGACTAACAAAAACATTTGAATTGACAAACAAATTGATCACAAATAAAAGAGCAAAATGGCAATGATTGGTTATTTGGGTTATTAAAGAATGAGTTTAAATATGTACCTCATCATTGTCCACTCCTACTAAGAAAAAAAGTGATGCGTAGCGTCTATACACGACTTTGTAGTTCCGATGCTCAACAAAAGAACACTTCAATGGCAGAAGAGAAAAGGACACCATTATTGTGCATGATTGAAAGCTAATGTTATAACTTGTAATTTTAAAAAAATAACTTGTACAAAATTCCATAAAAGAAAAAGGTAAACTCTAAAAATTGTCTTTAATTAAAAAGTCAAATTTGAAAATTTTGATCAAATTAGAAAGAGACCTGTTGTTCAGTCCGAGCAAGACATTTCCGAACAATTTCACCTTCTAGAGCCCTTCTTTGTTCGAGAGTGAGGTACTCATAATATTGGGCTAGTCGTGTTTGGCCTTGCTTGTTCACCAACAACACAAATCTGATCGCCATCTATCCACCCTTGAAATAGTGAATTTGATGCAATTTTTTTAGAAATAAGGAATAATATAATTGATTCATTCATAAAAGGAATTAAATCATTAAGAATAAAATTACTTTTTGTTTGTGTAAACCTTAGTTTATTATCTTAATTCATAATTGACAGGTACACTTTAATGTAAAGAAATAATAGTAATCCATAATCAATTCATAGATTAATAACAAGACAATACCAAAAAGAAGAATATACAAAATTAGAACTAAAATTTGCAACATTAGATACATGTGCCACTAAAATAAAAATAAAAATAAAAATAAAATAAAAATAAAATAAAAATAAAATAATAATAAAATAATAATAAAATAATAATAATAATAATCTGACAAAATTTCCCTTTAATTGATCGTTTTTTGTCAAGGAATATTTTAATGATTAAAGTATCCAAAAATAAGTTAAATACAACATGCGCATGTATATAAATAATAAAGCAAACAAGAAACTACCACGCTCAGGTTATAAAAAAAAAGGAAAAAAAAAGAAAGAAAGAAAGAAAAGAGAGAGGGCAGATCATATGTTTGCAGTTAAAAAAAAAAAAAAGGCCATGAAACACACAAATAAACCAATAGGAAATATAGATAAAGGAATTTAGTTCTATGACAAAATCAAATTTAGTATCATGCTTGTCACAAATAGCCCCATGCCATCAGCTGAACAATGTATTGGTTATTACAAACCCTAAATATAAAAGAAATAGAAAGAAGATCCCTCGAAAATGTACATAAAGATGCTTAGGGCATCTAAAGTTTCTACCATGGACGGTGATACGCAAACATTAATAGTAAAGAAACAAATTCATGCATATTTCCTAACTTACTTCCATATGTCATTAAGTTATTGAACTTAATTTCATTTCATATTAATAGCCATACCAACAGGAAAGATCCCACAAGGGCATGCCATTTACTAATAGAAAGCAAATAACATTAGCATGTTTCCATGTAAAACAGTTTATTAGTTTTTTAAGAAAGAAAACAATAATCAGAAAAACATTTCATAACAACCAAGTGAAGAGATCAAACAGGCTTAGTAGGATCCACCAATCTAAAGTTCATTCAAGTCGTAGTTTAAATCAAAGTGATTTTCTTTCTGTTTTGTGCCAATATGTACCAATTTCAAAACCAAAGCACCCAAAACAGGGTTAGTAGTATACACATCTTCATTAACCACACCCATGGTGTGACCAAATCATGAGCAGAGGGATCCATAATCATGCAAAGTTGCTGCTAACATTGCACTGGGCCAACCTTTTCAAGAATAGATATCAGGAAGTGATTTGGATATTACAACAATACTTAAGTTCGTACTCATTATAAGGCCCATTGGAACATCATATCACAGTTGAACTTGCTTGTTACAATGGATATGACTAATTCCCAAGATGTCTTTCAACTGGAAAAGAAAAGAAAAAAAGATAAAAAATAATCCAGAAACTATTTTTAGATAGAAGACAATGATACTTTAGGAAGGATGAAGGCCTCCAGCCTCCTTATCCAAATAATTGCATTTAAAAGAAGACCTTTGCCACTATAATCTTATTTAGAATATATTAGTTAAAAAATGACAATACCAGAAAAAATACCAAGAATTTTCTCCATTGATACTATTGAAGAAAAAATACTAAGAATTTTTAATAAACAAACTAAGGATATAGCTTTTCTCTTCTTGTAGTATAATTTTCAAACGTATAACTAGCAGCACATAAATTTTATACAAACAGGACAAACTATTGTTTGATGTTTATCTTTCTCTAAGTAGAATACAAACAGTATTATAATAGACTGCATATAACATATGAAAACTCAGACTTTAAGAATAGAAAATCCAAGTTTCTATTAGGAGCATTATCACCTAAAGTATAATAATAAAATTTACCAAGGAAGTTATATTGTTAATGTTGGGGGATCAAAAGAAGTTGAGACTTCAAGGACATAGAAATCTCTATAGAGAGGAAGAAACTAGTTTGAATCAAGCAGATCTATCTTAGAGAATAGAAATCTCAATGAAGATAGACCATCGGAAAATTTAGCACATATTCAAAAGTAACTAAAACGATCATAAAATAGTGTTATAAGAAAGAAATTAAGGAGAATTTGTAATTTCGTGCGTTGAGGACCGATTTCCACTTACCTCTTGGAAGGATCACTAATTTCCGGAGACGATTGAGAGTTCGAAGTCTCGCGAGCGATCTTAGTTTGGAAAAAGAAGAGGAAGGTCCGAATGCGGAAAGATAGTAACTAAAAGTTCTGAAGAAATCTGCAAAATGATAAATAACACAAACGTTGCTTACATAGAAAAATTAAATCGTTGCCCAGTTTCTCAGGTTTTTATGGAATGTGTAAAGACGATCGTCTCTGTAGAATTTGGGTTCTTCTCCGTACAATTTGGATTCTTCTCTGTACAATTTGGGTTCTTTCTTTGATTCTACCGAGAAAACCCAAATTCTACAGAGAAGAACCGAAATTCTACAGAGACGAATGCCATTGAGCAGCGAGTGAAGCAGAGATCGAAGATTATAGTTACCTGAAAGGCGAGGCGAATCTTCTCGCCTTTCCGAAGATATCCGCCGCAGATCCGCTTTGACGAAGGGCAACGGTGGTGAACGAAATGAGGAGAATAGAGAACATATAGCACGAAGTGTTTCAAATTCTTTATTATTTTATTTTCTTTTTATTTTATTAGGCTTTCCATTACCTTCTACGCACTATTTTTGTGGGACTTTTTTTTTTAATAATATAAAATAAATAAATTATTTTTTAAATATCCAACAATTAAAAGTTAATGTGAATCTACCCAACTTTCAACAGTAAATTTTTACGTGTGCGTCCACCTGGCAAAAACGGATTTTTGTCATATCTACATATGAAGACGTCTTTACAAAACACGCCTTCAGTGTAAATCTCATTTACATTGAAGGCGTCTATACAAAAGACGCTTTCCCAAAAACTGAACTAGAAGATAACCAGAACTAGAAAATAACCAGTAGTTTTAGCCTGATAATAAGATAGACAAGCTTCTTGCAGTCACTAATTTTGGTACACTTCAAAGTCCAAAATGAAAGTCAGCAGGTAGCACACATTATCTATTTTAACTGGGACCTATCAAAAATAAGTACAAAACTTCTTATATTACAAATTATAACACTTATCATACACACACACACACACAAGTATATATATATATATATCTTATAGATATATATAAATATTATGTAACATCTTTGGAGAGAAACGAAAGAAATGCAAATGAACCCCCCCACCAAAAAAAAAAGGTCACAAAATTGGGTGCAGATCTCACCCACGTTATGATATAGTACAAGAAAAATACAAATAGGAAACATATGAAGCATCCATTTCTTGAAATAATTCCTCCTGATGGAGCTTTGTTGTAACACCCCTAGCTCTCGTTCTTTCTCTATCACATACGTCATAGGTGACGTGGTTGTCTCGTAGCTTGAGACGTCATTTCTTCT
>JAJIYU010007321.1:0-19308 GCA_030144865.1 Tinospora cordifolia | reverse complement strand
TTTTTTTTAAAGTAAAAATTAGATATTTTTAATTTAAGTGATCTAAACAATTTAGGCCTTCTTCTCCTTTTCTTTTATTTTTTTTTTGGTCAAAGATTTCAGTTATAGCTTATAAATCGTAAAAAGTAGTTTCAATCTTTTGTTGGATCAGAGGTGATTTTAAAAATTATAGAACTGTTTCTTATAACTTTAAATAAGTAATTTTTATTATAAATTAAAAGTTGTTCCTTTTCATATAAAACATAGAATAAACATATGATGATATAATCATGTTGGGAAATTGTTAAAAAGGTGATGAAAATCACAAAAGTTTTTTTTTTTTTTTTTTTTTTTTGAAAATGGTTAATTATTTTTTCAAAGGCTCTAAAGTATAAATTTTACTTCAAATACAGCTGAGAGGTTGTAACTTAGCTATGCCAAAGAAGCTTCTGATGCGATCTAATTTAAATTTATTTAAAATAACTTAAATGTTTGATTAATTTTTTAGAAGAAATTACAAAAATTGGCATTTTAAGAATATTATTATCCAAATTTTTGTCTTTTTAAAGCTTTTTCAGTTATATCAACTTTTTAAAAATATTTATATTTTTTACCAATTTTTTTGTACACAAGAGGAAGAAGGAAAAGAACGTTGGTGAAACTTTGCCCTAATAATCTTTCTTTGGATTTTCATTTTATTTGAGTTTTTTTTCCTAATTGCAAGGATCATGCAATGGATTTGTAAGGGTTTCTTTTCTTACAAGTAAATAAAAATGACTGACTTTTAAAATTACAAATAAAGACATGACTACGCGAATGTCACAATTACTTATTTATTTGAATTATTGTTTTGAGGATGAACGATTGAAGTTTTATTTATTTATTTATTTTTATTGTGTGAAGATTGAGTGAATTATAAAAAATAAATGCATAGTGACAAATTGTTAAAATTATGAATATGTATTTTATATTAAAGGTATATGATAAAATCTCAACTAGAGGTTGTATACTTAGTAGATTTGTATTTTGATCATTTGGTTACTTTGATTAGATTGTTGTTTTGAAGAATGAAGATTGAAAATTTTTTTTTTCTTTTGTTTATTATGAGAATATTGTCTAGTTGTAAACACTATCTATAACTGTATTAAGTTTAATATGTATAATGCAAAAGCAGTGGTTTTGATATTTTATTTTTGTGCACTCTTCTATTTCAAATACAAAATTTTTCGTAATTTTGTATACAAATTATATATACATCTTGTATACCGTTAGTATACATATACGATTTAGTAAAAAAGAAAAATATTGCCACACAATTCAAATTTATTAAATACAACACATAAAAAATAATGTGTCATTGATTTATTCATTTCAATAAAAAAAATCCTTGAGGATAGTACATTAACAACTTAAATGTTAACAAAATTGACATAATATTAATTGATACTTACAATTTATCAATAAATGGTAAAAAAAAATGCAAAACTTTCTATTTTTTATACCACAGTAATTATATACACGCAATATAACATTAGGTCTCGTTTGATGCACAGGATGAGATAAAATTATTTTGGTGAGATAGAATAAGATGAGATAAGATAAGATAGAATAAGATATAAAAATTTTAAAAAAAATATTTTTTTAAAAAAATAAAAGTAAAAAAAAATTTTTTTTTGGGGTGAGATAACTCAATCTCACAAAAAATGGTGAAATTGAGTTATCTCACCAACATTGAATTAATAATGTGGACCCAAATTAATTTTTAACCTATTTTATAGAGCACCAAATATGGGATAGGATAAAAAATTATTTTATCTTGTTCTAATCTCACCTACCAAACAAAGCCTTAATATATTACTGGTATACATTTCTTCTTCCGTCTATTAAAATCTATTTATCTCATAGATTTTCTGTACGTGTACGTTTGGTATATCCGCCACTTTGGTAATATTTTTCATATTTCTCTGTGGAAAAGCGATTTTCCCCTTTTTTTTGTTTAATTTTTTAAAAGATAACTTGATTGTTTGGGTTGACCCAACTTAGCCCAGCCCAGTACGGCCCAAGTTAAGTCGTACCCAAGAGCATGATGGCAACAAGATCACTTCTAGAGGGAGAGAGAGCGAGAGAGACGCGAACAGAGCAGCAATGGCGAGAGCTGGGAAAGAACGCCTCAATCGAGCGCTGGGAGAGCACCTAAGCACCATCCATGAGACTTTCCAGGTTCGACCCACTTCGCAAACGCTACTTTCTAGCCTGCCCGTCTCTCTCAAATCGAATCTTCTCCTTGAAAAGACTTCTAAAAATCTCTGCTTTTTCTTCAATCTTGCTGGGTTTCCTTTCTTGACTTTTTTTTTTTTTTTGGGTTTTGACAATTAATCTTTTTTTGTTTTTTCATTGCAGGTGTTGGATCGTGCTCCCGCGTCCTCTCTTGAGAAAGTTGGTTGGGATGAAGTCGTATCAATGGGAGAGCAAGTATCGAAACAAGCAACAGTGGGTAATTTCTTGTTCTGTCTCTCTCCTTTTCTTTCTTTCTCTGTGTGTGTCTCTGTTTAAAATTTTAATAGGTTTTTCACTCAATCTACTTCATTGAGTAAATTAATTAGCTTTTCTTTACTGTTTTCGTGTTCTCGATTGGTTTTTTTTTTCCCTCTTTTCTAGTTTAAGTGTTTCTGAGTTTGTTTCAATTATGTTCTTGATTTCATGCTAAAGGGTGACATTTCCCAATTCTTAGAAGGATAAATAATGACTCTGGCCCATAACTTATCAAGTTCGTATTGTATGATTCTTATATATTTATGCACATATATATGGAAAGTTGGAAAGGACTAAGCTTGAAGACTTAGTTACAAGTTAAAGTTCAAGTATGATTACTTATCTGATCCATGCATCAAAAGACTAGCATAACTGATCCTATTTCAGCATATAGGTTGAAGTTGTAAACTTTCTTGAAGTTTCTTTTCTAGACCTTTTGACATCAGGGTATTAGTGGGGTGGTTAGGAGAAGATGTCATGAGCAAGGAGGTAATGGGTTCAACTGTCGTCCCTCCCGTTGAGCTTCTTCATACTCCTTGTGGTGGGTGAGCCTGTCTTATGCCTTGGGTTCCAGGTTCCTAATCAAAGTTGTTGAATCAAAATTAGGTCTTAAATCTTGAAGGACTAGATTTAGATTAAATTGTAAACAGAATTGTGAATCGTAAGAATTTTTTATTTTTTAAATAATATATATAAATCAGTCTACCATTTGTATATGCATATCTAATGATTTAAAATTATTATAAAACTCATTTTTTACATATAAATACATGAAACAGTCTATTACTTGTACATTATCTTTTTTAAGAAAAGTGTGAGCAAACATTCATTAAATAACAAGGTTTTATTAAAATTTTGTATTTTTTTTAACACAATTACCCTAATCACAATTTTGTGACTTGTGTCAAGTCTCATGACTCAAATCGCGTCATGTGATTGACGAAACTCACACAATTTGAGTAAAAAACGTGTGTTTTTTCCGTACATGATTTTGTTACAATCGTGAATCATAATGGTTGTGATTTGAATTGAATTGTAAGATTTTAATAATAGTGATCCTAATTATCTAGGTTGGTGGGAGCCCACATAGACTATTCATCATAATAGAAGGATACCATGGTCCAAATAAAGTGATTGACTTGGTTGAGTTCTCTTGAGTTCATCTCACTAGTCTGCTATGCTCATGAATCTATGATGAAACACCATTATGGGTGGTCTTAGTGTTCAAAGTGACCCCACTTTAGAGATACCAAGATACCACACCTAAGGAGAGAAAAGGAAGGAGTTCATGGTTTTCGTTATGGCACTTGGTACATTGTAAAACACGTAATGCATACAAGTTGCATACCCTAAACATCGTATTAGTTCTACAATCCATGAGCCCTAACTCATCAACCAAAATTTCAATTTAAGCAGACAGCAAATATATTTAAATTAGAAGAAGCAAAGAAGTTAAGTGTTATGTCTAATTCTGAACAAACTGTAATTATTTGAGACAGGAAGTTCTCCTTTCTTCAGCTGGAGGTAGAGAAGAACATATAGTCTTTAAAGAAAATGAAGAAGATTTGTTTTTTTTTTTTCTTTTTTGGGGGAAAAAAGAGGAAAAACTGACTTTCTTAATGATGTTCAACTAAATGTGAAGTTTGTGTAATTTGTCTAGTACCCATGACCTCATTGATATTCCCTTTGGCAGCTGGAATGCTTTGGACTGGGGAAAACCCAAACTTACCAGAATTGGAGGAGAATATGAATGCGTACTTCAATGTGCTTCAGGGGTTTCTTTTGCTTTCCTACGGAAGTACAGTGGGCGCTGGACCTACTCTCTCATCAAGTATCCATGCTGCTGTGAAACAAGTTGTAGATTCCAGTTTTTCCTTGATGAAAGAAGTTGTGTCTACTTATGGTAAAATCTCTATCCTACGCAGTTGTTCATGCAGGCTTTATTCATCTCAATGATTATAATTTGAATTCCACATCTTCTGAAAGATGCATTATGTTTTCTCTGATCTTCAAAGTGATAAAACAGGCATCAAAATTTCAAACTTCAAACGCCTAAAGATTATATATGCTCATATTTCTTTCTTCAAACCCGGTGATTGTATCTCCTGCCTGCGCAGGTTCTCCTAACAAAGATCATAAACTTTCAATTCCACACCTAGTTGGTGTTGTATGGGAAGCATGTAATTCCCTTAAAAAGACACCAAAGACAAACTATACAGCAACTGGGCGAGCCATAACACAGGTAGCTGTGTCTGTGAAGGATGTACTCCGTGAGCTGAAGGAGCTGAAGCCGGGTTCTGCTGATCCAGCTGATGAAGAAGCTCCACAGATTGTTGCTTCTGGCAATGATGATCAACCTAACAACGATGGAAGTTCAAGTGATGGTGATATTGGCAACGATTTGTCACCTGAAGAAATGAAAATTGCTCAATTAGCAGTGGCTTTTGTTTCCGACACACTTGGCGTCATCAAGGAACTCATCCGCTTCATTACAGGTTTGGTTAAGGATTCAAACCCAAATGACACGACCAAGTCCGTGGATTCCTTGGAGAGATTACTGAAGCTTTGTCAAGGAATTGGAGTTCAGGTTGACGAGTTTGGTGCATGTCTTTATCCTCCACAAGAAATCACAGCACTAAGACTTGCCGCAGAAAAAATCTATAGTGGAGTTAATGAAATACAAAGGGAGGCTCGTTCCCTTCAGAGCACCAGCTCTGGAGGGTTCTTTGAGGCATGTGAAGCGTTTGAGAATTCACTGAAAAAATTGCAATGTGATCTAGGTTGTGCTGATTCTTCCAATCTAGGAACCCAGATGCAGAACCTTTCAATGAACTAGAGCTATCCAAAGATTAACTTATTACCTTTGTCTTTGTGATGTTATATCTCCTTATGCTTTAAAAATCTTCTTTGATTTAACATCATCAGATGCGGAAAGTTTTTTCAAGAATTGTTCTGATTGTTTTTATCTCCATGACTTCAGGAAACTTTGTCACCAAAAATTGAGGGTTCAAAGACCAAAAAATAGAACATGCACTGCTCAAATAAAGATCCACATAATTGTAAGACTCTTGTTCACAAGGGTGAAAATAATATGAAAAGATGAACATTACTGCAACAAAGACTAATATTAATTACAATAATCTGAAAGAAAGAAGACAGACAATAGAATGAACAAAAGTAAAGGCATACAAGAATATATTCAACTTCGCAAAATAAACTATACCCTTAAACAGAACAGAAAAGAATACCAACTGCCACTGGGCTGCTTTGTTTAAGTAGCTTGGCAGCAACACTTGATATTATCACTAACTCAAGAGACTGCAACATATAAAGAACATTCAGAAAAGTTGTAATCAGATTGTGGTGTACTGCATGAACCAACGACAAACAATGGAGAAAGACCCAAGAACTTCTAAGCTATGAAAGCCCCTCAGAAGAGTTCCACAGCTTATAGAGTAGAAATATAGTGAGCTTATTTGATATATTTTTAGCTAACTCAAAAAAATATGATTAATTTCTTAACAATTGCTTTTAGATGGTGTCAAGGAGATAAAGTAAACTCACTTGTACAAATAAGAAGCAATTCCCAGAATAATGCACAACAAAATAATATCGATGCAGATGTTCCTACTAGATCTCAGCTGAAACAAAATCCAACATACCATTTTAGATGAATCTAGGGCCATGCCTGATTGTGGAAACAGAAGTTTCAAAACTCAAGTACCTTATTAATAGTTTCCTTAAGCCTGACATTAGTATTCTTAAGGTCAGAGGTTGCCCTGTCCACCTGTTATCAGGCAATACTTAGAAAAAACAGTTCACCATTTTACTTCATCATATTCTTAAAACGACGAAATGATAGAAAGCGGAAGACCTAAAATAACAGAAATAAATATAATAAAAGGAAAGTTTCTCACCTTCTCATCGATCTCATCAATCAAAGGCACCTGCCTATCCAATTCCTGCACAATTTGGAAACACCATTATCATAATCTTATTATTTACCTCTCTTCTTTGTTCCAATTAGTATCTCTAGTATTCAATGACCAACCTCATTCATGTCATTGGCCATATTCTTCAGTGTGTTCAACCCTTGTGATATAACATCCAAACCTTCATCCTAACAAATACTTCAAATCAGTTAAATTTTTAATTAAATCCAAGGAAAAAAGACCAAAGTTCTGATATAAATGAACCAGAATGCCATATATATTCTTGCCTGCTTCATTTTCCTACTTTCATATTCTTGCCTGAACTGACTTGATTCTTCAGATTG
This sequence comes from Tinospora cordifolia, assembly GCA_030144865.1. NCBI lineage: Eukaryota > Viridiplantae > Streptophyta > Magnoliopsida > Ranunculales > Menispermaceae > Tinospora > Tinospora cordifolia. The sequence goes on along the minus strand of JAJIYU010007321.1, from coordinate 12,521 downwards.
CTGGAAGAATTCACTTTCAAAGGCACCATCTGCAATGATTTTGGAAAAACAAGATGACTTAATTTTTGAGAATTGCCTAAAATTACACGAGAATAGTGGGAAAATTAGAAAAGAGACCTTAACAAGTGGATGAAACACCTGATGTTGCATCAAATATGATTCCCTTGTGAGATTCTGGATCTGCCCAGCCTCCTCCTGCTTGTTTTGATCCAGCAGCCATGGTGGCTGGTATCGCCTGAACCCTTTCAGTCAATGCGATAACTAGATCGTTACAAGCTGTAATTTCATCTTTTGATTTGCCTTTCACCTGTAATTAGGTTGTCCTCAAAAAAAAATTCAAAGTTTTGCCCAAGTTTTTTTTTTTTTTTTTTTTTGAGAAATTCAGGATTAAATTGTAGAAGAAGACCTTCTTAAGCGCCAATCTCTGCAGCTTTGCGACTTCTTCAACTAATTGAGCCTTTGATCGACGAACCTCGGCGTTCATGGCCACCGCAGCAGCCCTGTTCTTCTCCTTCGAAGCAGCCTCCCATTTCTTCAACCAAATCGAATCAAATTAAGAAGATTCGCTGAGAAATGACCTTTTTCATAGACGAATGAAATGAAATTATTTTACCTCAAGAGCTGCATCAATGTCGGATTCAATCGCGGAGTAGAGATGCGAGAAGGGATCATCCGCGGCAGCATTCCGTTCCTTCTGCTTGTCGATGTCGTACTTGTCATACTTCTTGCAGATTGAATCGACCCGAGTAAGAACGTCGATCAAGCTCATCTTTTTCTTCTTGTTCTTCTTCTTTCAATTCGATTCACAGATCCAGAAATCTTCTTTTATTTTCTTGAATCTTCTTGTTTTCTTCTTGTGTTTTAGGTGCTGTTTCTTCTCTTCTTTCTCATCTGTCTAAAAGCGCGGGAATCGGGCTTTCGAGAGGGAAACTAACGGTCGAGAGCCTTCCCGACGAAGCGGACCGTTAGCGTGAGAACCGAAATACTTAGGGAGTGCCGTTACGAACATTTTTTAAAAGTGATTGTCCATTTTTTTAGTTAAAGATTTTATTTTATTTTCTCCATTTACTAATATATTATTGTATTTAAATATATTTAAAAATAATTAAATATGTTTAAAAGAGTATAAAATAAATTACATATTAAATTGTACTCATCAAGTTTTTTAATGTAAAAAGTAGAAGTGAAAAATCTTTTAATTTATTAAAGATTTTTTCATTTCCTCTAATTTTAGTGGTAACAATATCAAGTAATTAACTCCTCCGTTTAAATCAATGAATCAGTGGCACGTCACAAAATAATTAAAGATTTTCAATTATCAAATTATCTAAGCAAGAATGCTCACAACATCAATTAAGCTTCTATACTTCCTCCTATCGCAGATCAGGAAAAAAAAAAAGAAAAAGAAAATAAAAACTTGAAGAAAGAAGCGATGATAATGGAATAATGTATTTTTTTTAATATTAAAAAACAGTGAATGAAAAAGAAAAAAAAAGGAAAAAGGAAAAATGAATGGTGGAAGAATGAAGAAAAAAAAATAATGACAATTACAATTACAATGCAAAATGACAATTATACATTTTGATGAGGGAGACCTCAAATAGTGTTAGATACACAAATCTACAACCTCGACCGAGCCTAAGTTGGAAACAAGTTTATGACAAAGTCTCCCATTAACAAGTTTTATATAAAGAAGAAGTTGTATATGTTTTGCATGAAAGAATATACAATTATGAATGAACACCTTAAACACAGATCTGCTTAATATTATTTAAAAGATAAAGCTTTACTCCTTATTTATATGCTTCATGAGTTATATAAGCACTTGACTATTACTTTACTTTATGAAAATTAAATTAGGAATTTTGATGATGATTTGATTATGCACCTTTTAAAAGAGATAAGGAAGGAGATGCTAATTAAAGGGTTTACTTGCAAAGAGTAAATCCAATAAAAGACAATTTGACAGATAGCAATCAAAAGAAAAATCTTTAGAAGGAAGGACATCGACATAAAGTAAATGCACATTTTTGCCATAAGAAGGGGTATCGAAAGAAGGATTGTCCGAAGATTCAAAAGAAGAACAATGATAGAATGAATGTTTCACATATTGAGCATGATACAAGTTTCAATCATATTTTAAAACTGTCTATCATTGGTATGTTGATTTAATGAGTAGATTTTGAATTCAAGTTTTACTTATCATATATATCTTAATAATAATTGGTTTCGTAGTTGCGGTAAATGTGGTGATGGTTAAATTATTATAGATAATGATAATACATATCAAATTAGAGAGACAATGACAATGAAGTTGAAGTTGCATAATATTATAGTTAAACATTTAACAAAAGTATATATTGTCTAATTTGAAGAAGGGTATCAAATTTGTAAGTGCAACTAAATCAATAGGCTTCAATGTCACCATTAAAGCAAGTGGTTTAAAGATGATGTAAGGTGCATTAATGATAATGAAATGAATTATAAAAAATAAGTTTTATTTTTTGGAGGGAAATACTATTTTAAGTGAAGTAGGCACGATTCATAAAAATCTCTGATATAAGTCTTAGTAACAATTTTAATCATTTTTAGCTTAAGGAACAAAGATGTCAAGGATATGTGAATTTTGCAGATGCGATAACAGATGTAAACTGTAACACCCCACCTTCACCTACCCAAATTGTTCCAACACGTTCGAGTCACATGCTTGCTCGTTGGACGTCTCTTTCTTTTTTTGAGGCTCGCACGAGAGGCAAACGATGTCACGTTATTCTCTTTTTTTTTATCTCAATTCTGTAAGACAAACACTTAAACAGATTTCATAAAACACATATGAAATTATTTGATAAATAAATCAATATCATTAATTGCATTGAATAGTCATAAAGTATAAAGACCCTTGAACTTTATTACATTAAACTAAATTTTAACATAAAACACAAATTAGGGCTAACATACTTAACTTAAACATTTCATTAATAGAATTTAACTCTAACTATGCAGCATCTGTTCAAAAATTTACTAAAAGGTTAGAAAAAGAAGGGTGAGTTTATGTGCTCAGTGGATCATTCTAAATATTTAACTTATTATTTCAAATTAAATAGAGCATGTATAATAAACACTTTAAAAGATTATGTGATTCAAACATTTGTTTGTTATCAGTTGATGTTATTATCGAAAGGGTTACACCTCAGTATTTCATATTTAGGGGATAAGGTCGAATCTGGACCTTTGAACTTATCATCAGTGAAGTGGGGTTAATTCCAAACCCTCAGTTCACACCCCAAAAATACTTGTTTGGAATACTTATGGTGAAAATTCATCATCATGTTGGTACGTGGTTGATAATTTCTGCTTAATCTTTCATTAGTGATAAATAGTGGCACAATAAATTCAAGATAACAGTAACTACAATGTATTCATGGAAAGCATTCATAACATAGATCATATCATCACAATCATGGATCATTAGCATATCACTCTAAGCATGCATTTCTAGGCATGACATGTATAATCATGACATATTTCTAAGCTAAACAAACAATCATGCACATAATACTTGAATCAAGATAATAAGATAAAATTTAGAAATCAATTCTACCTTCTATCGCTAATGTTCTTTATCTTAGTATTCTAAGCATTATCAAGCCTTCAACCTTCTTTATTCAGTCAAAGAGAGAACAAGAAAATTATTTTTCTCTTGAGCTAGAAGAGAACCAAGAAGAAGAGAAGAATGAAGAGACTCTCTTTCTCTCGAGCTAAGAGAGAACTATGAAGAAAATGAAGAAGAGAAGAATGAAGAGATTCTCTTTCTCTTGAGAATGAAGAAGAGAAGAATGGGATGGTTCGAGGGAAAGAGAAGGATGTTATTTATAGACATCCTTAGCCAATCGCCTCATTCAGGGATCGAAACCCCCCTCCCCCCATATTGTAGCTGCTGTTGTCAAAAAAAAAAAAATCACCTCATTCTACTACTCATATTTCAACATATATCCCACCTCTCAATTCTACTATTCTTATTATATATATATATCCTACCACCTCATTCCACTACTCATATTTTAATATATATCTCACCACCTCATTTTACTACTCATATTTTAATATTTTTTGTAGAATTACTTATAAGATAATTAGGATAGTGATAATTTTTTTTAACTTTTTTTGTTAATTTATCATTTTACCCCTAAGAGGCAAAATTATCATTTTACCCCCTGAGTATTTAATGTGTTTTCACAATTTAATGAACTCATTTATATATTCTTAATATTCAAGAATTTTCAAGGTATTACATAAATCCATCAATTAAAGATGGTTTAAGCGATAGACATATAGATATGATAGCCTTCAGGTACATATAGAGATGAGAATATGATGATATGATTAAAGTAGTTCTTGCCAAGGTGTAAATTGATAGGTATTAGGTGATTTAATCCACTCAATTTTTTTGCATACTAGTTTTCTAATCAATGCTGGAAACTTTGTTAGTTTTATGTTTTGAAATTTAGTTAATCGTTAAAAAAACTAATTGTAGCTCTTATTATATAAACTCTTATTAGGGTTTTTAAGAATTTGATATTTGCATGAGTATTTTTTTATGTAATGGAATTTAGTTAATTTGATTATAGGTTATAACATATTTTTAATTTTTCATTAGTGAATTGATTCTTATCTCCCATGGACCTAGGTAATATGTCAAACCATGTTAAATTTACACATTCTTGCTTGTGTGATTAGTTGTATTCGACTAAGATTGTTGATTGTTTAGTTTGTGTTTATTTGATTCATTTTTGCTGCAATTGCACATAACGACAGAAGAGGGCAAGGTAGGGAGTTTTAGACTTTATAACTTTAATCAATTAATCTAGTATGTAGTGAGATTATTCAAACAACAAATCAAGCAATCACATAAATAACTTAATGTCGTCCAATCCATTAGTACCTACATTTATAGGTAAAAAAAAAAAATCAATGATATAGAGAAGATTATAATATATATGATGGTCATCATTCGATTACTTATTATTTTGTTACATATTTTATCACTTATAATCTTTTAGTATATAATTCAATACTGGTCAATTCTTCCACTCTTTAATTTGTTGATACCCATCCCTTGTTCACTGCAAATATTAGATAAAGGCAACTCAAATACTAGAATTAGAAATAGATTACAATTAAAAACTCTAAACTAAAGCAAATTTCTAAGTTGTGAAAAATAATGAGGGTATGAACACATAATGGGCAAGATGTTTATAAGATGCTAGGTTCATTAGATGTGCACAATGATAAGATGTGTCAAAGGGCATGAAGTTGTAGACTTGGCATTGTTGAGTAGTGCCGAAGCGTAGAACTATGGAGAATATGAAGGTTTTTTTTATTGAATTGTCATAGTGATTAGGATGCATGTGTCTTGCTCACAAATCAAGTATGATATTGGGTACATCATGGTAATAGCTTCGTGATGAATAAAGGTGCTTTGTAGCACTCATTTTGGCCCTTCAGATTGCATGGGTCTTAAACATCTTTGAATAGATAATAATAAATTTGAATTGCTAAATTTGCTGAATTTTTTTGTCAAAAAAAGTTATGAAAAGTTCAAATGAACAATCAGGCGATCAGCTTCATTTTGCTATCACTAGAATTCTACTAAAAACTAGTATACTTTATAGTTACTCATACTTAATTATACACTTTCTATTTTAAGTTGGAGCCACATTTCCAATAGGCATTGTAGACCAACTTCCATGTCAACAATGCCAACTTAACTGTTATACACATGGACTTAGATTCGAGGAATATTTCTGCAACCACTTATTTTTTGGAATTTTTTCTTATATTTTTGGAATTTGTTAATATTTTACATAATTTGTATCCAATAGAAGGTTTTCATGAAAATACCAAAATCTTTAAATTTTCTAACTCAGCCCAAATTGACATTCCTTACAACTTTTTTTCTTGTGTTTTTAGGTTATCTTTGAGCAACAATTATTATCCAAATTCAACGATGTCTTCTCTATTTTATCATTTTTTGTTGTTTCTCACTTTTGTTCCAACAACATTAAAAACTTTTTTTTTTTTTTGAAAAATATGACTAAGAAAAAGTGGAGGAATTCATTATCTTTTACATTCAAATATTCTCTAAATATTTCTTTTTTGATTGTAGATTTAAAACATAATTTACATGATGCATGTGAAGAGTGTTGGACCCTATCTTACTAAGCAAGATAAAGGTAAACGGTGGCTTCTTAATGCCAAATACTTCACTTATCCAGTTGAAAAAGGGTGCCAAGAATGAGCCACCAACATAGTAAGCTAATTGCATATCAAGGAAACGATGATCATGTAGAACCAACAATGAATTTTCAGGCGCTTTTGCCAAGCCACATGAAGACTACTAGAGGAAATAGAAATGTCAGGGCAAATCTGTCTTCACCATCTTAGATTGAAGAAGAATCACTTCTCCTAATTCATAAGCTTTTAGAACGTTGTTTCAATTTAAACTTTTCTATGTTCTTGATTTGCAGATCAAGAGAGAGATATTTGACAGGCTTTGGAAGTCTACGGCATTGCATATCGCAAGAAAGAACAATGGCTAGCAGATGTTTAATCATTTTTGTGTAATTGTATCAAACTTTCAATCATCATAATATCTTTTGGGAGGATGCAAAATAGACATGAGTCACATTCATGAACAGTAAAAACTATTGCGAAGCCACAAAACCTAGTCTCATGAATCACCCACTTTTCATATTCATGTAAACCATATCATTGAAGAAATATGACAGAAAAACATGAACATTGCGATAGTGCCCATGTCCACCAAGTTCAAGAAAACATCATAAGGTGAATAGAATGAATACAACTTGATTTCTGCAGAAGAGTATAGTGAATTTTCAAGAACTTATACATTTATGAGCAGTGATCATTGAGACGAAAAATATGACCCTGATAATGTGATGCCGAATCAACGACCCGATAGCTTTACCATCCACGCACCTCCCAAGTAAAGACCCAAGAGGGGTCCAGCCAAAAGCATCTGAGTTAGTGGATCAGTTGATGGTGTGAGCACAGCAGCTGCCACGACGGCACCAACCACGACATATCTCCAAATTGACAGCATTTGGTCTCCTGAAACCAAGCCAACTTGACCTAGCAGTAATTGTATAACTGGCACCTGAAGTTAAGAAAAGTACAGTAAATTTGATAAGCTACATTTTTAACACAAAAACCTAGGAAGATCTGTTGCAAAAGAATCAGTAGATTGCAAAATAATCCAAATTGGTGAATCGTGTTCTTCAGAACGGACTATCAGATTAAAGGATGGAAGAAAGGTTCAAATTCATCTTCAGAAATTATAAAATAAAAGGATAACATCTCCTCAAGAGGAACTATGTTTATGCAGTTGTGGACAATAACAGGAACATGCGATTATGCAGAGTTCTTACCTGGAAAGACAAGCCGGTGCTGAACATGAGCACCAGCACAAACTCAAAGTACTGGTCAATGGACCATAAGGACTCTACTGCCCCTTCTGCATAATTAACAAAGAAATTCAATGCAGCTGGGGTAAGGACTGCATAGGAGAAGGCAATGCCAGTATAGAAAAGCACAGAGGAGCCTAAGACGATTGGACCCAGGAATCTTCGTTCTGCCCTTGTAAGACCAGGGAGGACAAAGGCTATGATCTCATAAAGAATTACTGGACTCGCAAGAAGAAGCCCACAATATCCAGATACCTGCCATATAACCATGAAGAAATTTGTTAATTAACAATGCAATTAAGAAGTCATTATGAACAAGAGGAAGAAGAAGAAGATTAAAAAGGGAGAGAGAGAGAGAGAGAGAGAGAGAGAGAGAGAGAGAGAGAAACCATTTCACTCAAATCTTACCTTCAAAGTTGTGAAGAAAAATTCTCCAGGGGCTAGTTGCAGAAAGCGAACTCCCTGGGTTCTAACAGGAGCTTCAAGAATCATTATAAGTTCTTTCGAAAACGCAAAGCATCCTACCATTGCTCCTCCCACAGCCAAAACAGAGACAAATAGTCTCTGACGTAGCTCCTCCAGATGATCAAATAAGCTCATTTCTTTATCATCTGGAAGAAGCTCTTTACTAGGATATAGAAAATCATACACAGGACTTCCTGCATCTAGACTCGTATTTTCTACTGTTGTTTCAGTTGTATTATCTGCCAAGTCTACAGTAATAGCAAAATAAAATATTAGAGTCTCACCAATTTATTTGTTGTTCTATAGTGTTTTGTGCATCACCAACATCAATATCCAAATAGTTTACATTACTACCACAAATAACAAAGCTTAAAAACTCGCACATTATGGTCCAACTAATATAGAAAACAACAAACCCATCACATAGAATAATTCTCTAAGGATGTTTCCAAAACATGCACACAACTTTGTATAGTTACCCAATCAAACGCATATTTACAAATTTGTAAACACAGACACACACAAAGAACTGGTTAACTTCAACAACAACTCTTCCAACCACTTGAATCTGCTTCCTTCGCGAACATGTGCACTTTTTATGTATCTCTAGAATTGAGCGTGTTGTGGGATAAGATGTGTGATAGACCAAATTGCAATGATAAACAACAAAATCTAACCTCACCCCCTTTAACAACATAGATCAAAATCATAGTAAAACTCAAAGACAACAAACACATCCTCTTTTTCTATTTTTCCTATTTTTCCTGTGTATAAAGAATGAAAATGATGCTCTAAGTGAACCTCATAGTAAAATGAATCCAATGCTTTGGAATATGACATATCCAAACCAACAAACACCAATACATAACCGGCACGTCAAGCATGGAAGACCTTCAGGGGTCATTTGTTAGAAGCTTTTGGCAGGGTTTTTAGGGATTTTATATAGTGTGTAGATTGTATTAACTAAATGAATTTTATTTCCCTTTTTAGTAGGCTTACAGCTTAGTTACACAAATCTTGTACCCATAAATTCCCTTTAATCATATTAGAAAAGAGACTTTTTTTTCCTTGTTTTTTACTTTAATTTGAATCATTTCTCAGTAAACAGAAGTATAAAATAAAAAATGAACTCTTCAGTAGATATAGGTCATTTAGTTGATTCTACAAATTCTCTCAGCTGGATTCATCTTGTCTCTCAATTCCCTTCTTTTCTTCAACATGATTTACATCAGCATGTCAATAAAAACAAAAACAACCCCACTATACCAAACAAAACAATTTGCAGAAACCAAGCCCACTGCACCCACCAGGTAATCAAGCCTCTCAGAATGAAGCAAGCCCTCCCTCCCTCCTTAATTGATTTTACAAATTCTCTCAGCTGGATTCACTTTGTCTTTTGATTCCCTTCTTTTCTTCAACATGATTTACATCAGCATGTCAATAAAAACAAAAACAACCCCACTATCCAAACAAAAACAGTTTGCAGAAAACAAGCCCACCGCACCCACCAGATCCCTCCCTCTTTTCTTTTTTTGGCAATAAAACAATCCACCTCAATAAATAACAAGAAAACCAGACACAAATAACAACTTCCCAACACCAACCACCAAAAATTAAAAAAAAAAAACTCGAACAAATCAAAAGCTGAACCATAACACGAAGAACTCAGCAAAAGAAAGCAGTATTTTTCAGTTCACCCAAACATAAAAAATGAAACTTTACATTAGGAGAGAATTAAGAACAGAAACAGCGCCAACCCATTTCAAGAAATCCAACATAAATGCAAACTTACAAAAATAATCAAAAAACCTACAAAATCAACCAATTCCAAAAGGGGGTTTTCTCAGTATTACCAAAAATAGAAAAAAAAATCTTACTGGGCCTTTCTTCTAGAGCTGAACCAAGTCCACCCGATTGTTGCGCTTGAGGTTCTTTGCCTTCGTCGAGAGCACAGCAGACGATTTTGCTGAGCTTATGGCGAGACAGAACTCGAAACTCTGCTCTTCTTCTATTGGGTCGTAAAGAAGCACGTTTTGAGCTTAAATTGCGGCCATTGAAGCATGAATTGTTACAGAGATTTAAGTGAGATACTAGGGCACTGGTGCTTGCCATCTTCTTCGAAGTTCAATCTAGAATTGAAGAAACTGCATTCTATTAATTTTCATCTGTGAAACTGTTCAATCTTGGTGGCGGATATTTTTCGAGGGTGAAGACACCGCGGATGCGTATTTTAGTGGTTTTAACGGAGGTTTGCTATTAAGGGCTGTTGGTGCATGTCTTCGGCATTCAGGTGGCACTGGGCCTCTAGCCCTTGTGACCCAAGACAAAGGTTTGGAACTTAGGGCCATTGCTTTCATTTGCTGTAGCCCATCCAGGTCCAAATTGGTTATTTTCTGGAGAAAATTACATAAATTGTTATTATCAAATATATTTGTCCCCTTTTAAAATTTTTCAGTTATATCAACTTTTTAAAGATATTTAAATTTTTACTAATTTATTCATGCACACTGTTAAACCCTAATATCTCTTGATCTTTTAACAAAAGTGAAGAAAAATAAGAAGAAGAAGAAGAAGAAGAAGAAGTATTTCTCTCGAACCCTAATCTCTCTCTATAGAAGTGAAGAAGAAGAAGAAGAAGACTAGCATTGCAGCATAAGAAGAATGTAAAGATGCCGTTGGAGTCCAATTTTTGCTCAAATTGTCTCAAGCTGTTAACGGTATCTTGGCTTGTATTTCCCTTCATATTCCACAATTGAGATAGTTTTAGTTCTTCTTTTGGAATCTGAGGTCAGTCTCCATGATAATCAAATATGTCATGTTTGAAATGGCGGGTTTTAAAAGAAAAAAGAGGTTTCTTACAAAGAGAATGAGATTGAACATATTTAATTAAGATCTGTATAAAAAGTGTTCGTTCTCTATTTTTGCTTCTGAAGCATTTGGCTGTTGATAAGTCACGAGTACTTGCAAAAAATAGAGTAGAGAATCGAGCTTTGATAGAAAATTATTGTATAATATACGAATAAAATACAACAAATATTCATATAATATAAATGTCATTCATTATGAAACATGATATTTTTATATCAAATTTTCACTAGTTGTATATTTTTTGATATATGTACAAGTTACAACATTTTCATAATATTTACCATTTGTATACAAAAAATATGATTTTCCCTATTTTTTGGTATGTGTTTGGTTTGTGCCCCATTATAGCCTCTGTTAACCTGAAAATATGAAAGCAATATATATATATATATATAACTCAAACAATCTTGAAAGGTAATATTTTTAATACTTTGTTTAAAATATATTTTTATATTATATTCTCAATTTTAGATTACAACTCAAATATATCCTAAAATTTTAAAGCTACTTTTAGTATAAAAAATTAAAATAATTGTTGAAAAAGTAAACTATGTCTGTATTTTTAGTTGATTTGTGGCTTTTAAAATATTTTTAACGTTTTATTCAATAAATAGTTTTTGAAATAAAATAATGATAATATGTTTAATTGTTTTTAAGATTTCACACAAATCAAAAGCACAAAATAGTTTCTACCAAAAAAAAAATTATTTGAGTCCCTAGAATTATATATAATTCTTTTTTTTTTCTTGTTTGCATTTTGCTTTGACATCATGTTAAAGTATGTGAATGGTGAAAGCAGACCAAAATGAAGGAGGAAATCAAGTTGGTGCTTTGTAAGTTTTCTCATGTTAGATTTGAGGACGAGGAAAAGATTATGAAATTTGATTATAAGTTAACTAATATAGAGAGAAGCATATTCACATGCATGGGTCACAGATAGGCTATAAAGACTTTTAACAAATCATAGTTAATAGAAAGTTTGAAAAGAGCTTGGACATTGTTATCCAAGGTGCATTTTACAAAGATTACTTATAACATCCAAATCTTATTCGAATGCAACCAAGACATGAGTTTTGTGGTAGATAATGTCCATGGCTGCTTAATGAGCACATGTTTGAACTCTAGCCATGGTGTCCGAGTATACAATTGAGATCAATGGTTTTTTGAAAAATGTAAATTTTGGGTTAAATTCATGGCCTACGTCGGGACTATCATGGTAACTAGTTCATCAAAAAGCGTATTTAGAGATATTCCTTTTAAAACAAAACTTTCAAGAAGACAAACTCCAAAGATATGTAAACATAAGATTCCCCAAAGTCACGATGCAATATGTTCAAATAACTCGATTATAGACATTGGTTTATGCGTATATTTGAAAATGGTGAGTAGATTTTACTTATGTTTCACTTTTATACCTCTTTCACCTCCTTTGGCATGGTCAGGATATATACTATTAATTCTCCCTTGTTATCTATTTTTTTTTTCAATAAAGAAAACCATCAAGTGTTTATCACTTTTGATTGCTTTTAGCTCACTTTTTGGTTGATCTTGCACTATTCCTTGCTTCTTACTTGTGTTGCAGGTTAAATGGCTCGTAATAAAGTTTTCCTAATTAAAGCAGAGAAAAGACTCCAAGAAGAAGAATAGAACGGGAAAAAAGAATATACTATATTTTTCATGCATTTCCAGTGTTACAACTGAACT
>JAJIYU010007320.1:0-19307 GCA_030144865.1 Tinospora cordifolia | reverse complement strand
ATATATAAAGTAGACAACATAGAAACAAGAAGTTACAAACTTGACAAGATAAAAGAATAAGTAAAACTTATAATTTAATGTAAAAATTTTTAAATAGGTTATTACATCATTAAATAATTAATTGACCGACATAAATATTTTGGTATAATTCTTGAGAGCAACAACAATTTAATTAAAAATAAACGAAACAATTAAATTAATATTAAAATAAATATTTATATGTACTACGAATGCTATATATATATATATTATATACATAAACGCAACTTGCGCACTCTGTATGGCCTGCAAATATATAGTTTTCCAAATGGCTACATAAGTAAAAATTATCAGTATAATTAAATTATATTTAATTAAAATAAATATACTATACATTATATATATATATATATATTAACCATCATCTCTTCTACGTTTTTCAAAACCTTCTTTATCATGTTATGACTTATGACCTATGAGATTGGGTCACACATCTCACGTTACGCTCATACAAATACTTGAACAGTATAATAAATCATTCTCTATAAATAAACATGTTATTTGTGCCTCATGCCAAAATGAAAAAATCTAAAGTTTTTCCTTTTAAATTGTCCAATTTAGAGTTTCAAATTTACTTGCTTCAATTCATGCAGACATGTGGGGACCGACTCCAATTCCGTCACACAATGGATTTAAATACTATATGAATATCATTGATGATTATTCCCGGTTTACATAGATTTATCCTTTAAAAACTAAATTCAAAGCGCTCTACTTTTTTTCTCATTCAAAAAATTAGCTAAAAATGTTTTGTCAAAAAAGAATAAAATGTGTGCAATCGAATTGGGGTGGAGAGTATCAACCTTTTTCATCCATTCTATCTCTATATGGTATTGCCTTTGTCATATCATTGAAACATGTTTAACCTTGCTTGCTTATGCTAAACTTCTATTGTCCTTTTGGTAGGAGGCTTATCAAGCAGTTGTGTTCAAAATTAATATACTCCAACATCCATTCTCAATGGGTTTTCTCCATATCAGCTAGTTTACAACAAAAAAAATTTGACCCATCAATCCTATGCACCTTCGAGTCTGCGTGTCATCCATGTCTTAGATCTCATATAATCACCGTAAGTTTTAGTTTCGTTCACAAAACTGTGTTCCTCAGCTACAGTCCTCACCGTGGCTACCTTTGTCCAAGTCCTAGTTTCTTACTCATCTCACGGCATATAATTTTTGATGAAACGGAATTTCCACGTACCTCACTATTTCCTTCAAAAGTCACGCGTAACTCTCTCAGTAAAACCCCTTACTCCATGGTTTCATTACCCACACCCACACCTATAACATCAACACAAACTCCGTTTACCATAGTTTCTCCCACTAACTCACCCTCCAATACCCGTGCTACTCAAGGTACTCCACGGCCAATTATTCTTCTCTCACCCAACAATCACAGGGGCACAAACATGGCATATTCAAACCCCAACTGTTTTCAGCCACTACCAAATGCACAATACGCTCTATGCATGATGATCTTTCAAATGCACTAATTCATTATAAAACATCGTCTCTTGTACCACCACACCCGTCTCAAAAAACATGGTCTCTTGTACCACTACACCCACCTCAAAATCTTGTTGGCAATCGATGGGTTTTCAAAATCAAAAGAAACTTCAATGGTTCAATTCATCATCACAAGGCAAAATTAGTTGCAAATGGATTCCACCAATTACCAAGGATCGATTTCTATAACACCTACCATCGATTGAGCAAACTGCCCACAGTTCGAGTCATTCTTACACTCGCGGTCTCATACAATTGGTCCATTTGGCAATCAGACATTAACAACGCCTTCTTACATGGAACTCTCCGTGAATTTGTCCTCATGCCTTAACCAAAGGGTTTGTAGTTGAATAAAAGCCAACCATGTTCGCAAATTGCATCAAGCTATCAACAGACTCAAACAAGCCCCTCATGCTTGGTTCAACAAGCTGCACTCCACCTTACTATAATGGGATTTTAGAGCTTCACATGTTGATTCATCCTTGTCATCAAGAAAATCAATTCTATAATCCTGTACATAATGGTCTATGTAGATGGTATCATTACCACTAGTAACTCCTTTAATCATATTCAATAGTACATTTCTTTCCTCGACAAACAATTCTCCTTAGAGGATTCAGGGGAGTTACATTATTTCTAGGGCATTGAAATGCATCCAGACTTATCCAGCATCTATCTCACACAAAAAAGGCTATGTTCATATTCTACTCAAGAAAGCAGGTATTCTTAACAACAAACAAGTCTCTACACCTTGTGTTGTTGGCAAATATTTAACAAGCAAATCAGCAGCTCCTTTCTCTGATGCAACCAGACTGAATCTCTCCTTTGTTGTTAATAGACTGAGTCAATTTCAACAAAGCCCACCAATTGATTATTGGCAAGCATTTAAGCGTGACCTACGCTACAACAAAGGCACTTCCATTGTTGGATAGCACATCAAACCAAGCTCACAGCTAGCTCTACCCTCCTCAAATGCTGACTAGGTAACATCTCCTAAAGACCAAAGATCAGTAGCGGGCTATTGTGTTTATTTTGATGACACTCTCATTTCATGGCAGTTGAAAATACAAGTCGTGGCTAGATCAAGTAATGAATCAGAGTATAGAAGCCTTGCTCACACGGCAGTCGAGGTTGCTTGGCTTCCATTATTACTCAAAGACATTCATTACCCAATATTTGTTTGTCCAATCATTTCGTGTGATAGTATGAATGTCTATTCTCTCGCTCCCAATTTGGTGTTCCATGCTCAATCAAAACATGTCAAGCCAATGATATCTTCTCAAGTGTCTCGTGCTCTAAACTTGGGGTTGTTTTACCACCCCTATGCTTGCAGTGGGATATAAAAACAGACCCATTGAATCAATTCCCCTACTACAGCTTCTTCAAGAATATGCTATTGTAATACTGATTTGATTCACTTTGATCAAAAGCATAATTTGGTTACAAAAAACACTCAAAGATTGCTACATGTAGCATTATAATCAATAGTTGTAACTCATGGTATGGTTCTACATATAGAATACTGTGACTGCTCTTGTTTCATTGTGCAGAATCCTTTTCTTATATCCATCTTCTTTCATTATCACTTATAGATAGATAGATAAATAGATAGATAGACATGTGCATGAGGTCCCAAAAATTCGGAGGCTCAAAGCAGTCACACTTTGAGCCCTACCTCAGGGCAGCCTTGTTCTCATGACTAACAGATGAACACACAAGACAAAAAGCTTCAAAGAATAGAGGAATGAAAAGAATAAGAGTGAAAATATATATCATTCCTTCATGTTGCATACTTGGTTCAAACAAAACTCAGTAGCAGTATGTACAAATTCCGATTCATAGCAGGGGGACTGCCTAATGTATCATTAAGTTACCCATGCCATGTTGATAAATAAAGCAAAACCTGCGCTGGTATAGTTACATACCATTAAAAAGAAATAGCATAACTTATGTATTTTCTGATGGGAGAGTGCTTGCAATGTTAGATGGCATCAGGATGTTGAAACCATCAGCAGCAGTTGATAGAAGCATCCCAGGGATCTGGCTGTGCCAATGCAGTTCCTTCAAATCTTTTTGACCCTGTTCAACATTCAGTGGACACACTAAGCCATCAACAGACCACAAAATATAAGCCTACGCTTCTACCAAATAATGTGGAAAACTAACAACCTGATGAACAAAGAGCAACTGTGGTGGCAAATTCTCTGGTGCATTTACTTGTTCTTTAGTCTGAGCTCTAAATTCAGCCTCCTCTTCCTCATCTTTCTCTAGTGAAAGGTCCCAAATTCTGGAAATGAAAACAAAGAAAGCCTCAAGGTGAAAAGGAATAGGAAAGCAAAGACCCTCTTAATTCTTTAACCAGAACTAAAATAGCAGCTTTTCCATGTGAGGATAATTATAATGGCATTTCTAATTTAACACGTCTTACGTCAACTGATTATCTGCTGACGTAACTGCCAATGTGGAAGGCTCATGAGGACTCCATTCAATAGATGTAACAGGAAGTTTATGGTATTCAAAATGAGCCACACGAGAATCTCCCTGCATCACAGATGATAAAAATAACAGCAAGTAGCAATAAGCAATCAGCATTAATATGCAACTATTGTTAAACAACAAAGATCATCTAAAAGCATATGAACCCACTAGGTTGTCCAATAAGTTACTAACTGCATGAAGAATTAGAACAAGAACTAGTAAATCACAATTTCTACCAAAAACATACCATTTTTGCCAAAAATAAAAAATAAAAAATAAGAAAATAAATATAAATAATGAGGAACTAAACTATAAAAAATTATAAAAAGTCGGCTTTCAAAAAGGCTCAACGAGAACATTATGATCATTTTTACTTGGAAAATTTAGAACGAATGGAACAATAGAACTTTTAGAGGTGTAAAGGGATGAAAAGATATGTGGGATAATTCCATTTTATTGTTCTCTTAAGTGGGCGCCACTTCCAAGTGTTTGAGTGGATTAGCTTTAGCAATTGGGTGAATGGGAAGGCTGAATCCAGGCATATAATGTAAAGAATTTGGTTGTTCGTGGGGCTGTGAGCCACTCTCATCCCCTGGATGGTATCCGCCGCTTCAATCCTTTTGTATGTTCCCTTTTTCTAATAACAAATAAAATTTTTTATTCCCTCTAAAAGAAACTTTAACCAATTACGTTCTTTTATTGGCAAAACCAATTCCTTCATTTCCTTGCGAGCCTCATTGATTCCAAACTTGTCCCATCTAACATTGTATGGAACACTCATATTCCTTCTAAAGTTAGTTTCTTAGATTGTCATTAATTAAAAAAAAGAAGATCAACACTTTGGATGTTATTAGAAGAAAAACCTGAATTTGGTCATTTCTCTTTCTTCTCAATGTTATGTATTGTGCTTACAAGAGTGAGAAAGTGCTCCTTGCCCACTTTTAGATTTCATTTGGGCCACATCATAGTCTTACACCTTGGGTCATTTTCTAAAACATTGATATTGGGAGAGAGATTTTCTTCTCCCACCTCAAGCATTTCCATGAGGCACCTTAACATTGGGAAGGTTGTCTTCCATTGAAGAACAGATTTTTTAAAGGTCACACCGATGTTATCATCATTAACTTGGAGAGGTCTTTTTTTTCCTGAGCCTCTTTATGGATGTTTTGTTACATTGCTATTTCAACGAAGGACCTCTACTCCTCCCTTTCTTTGTTGTACTTCAATTTATTTTGTTGTTGCTTATCAGTACACATTTGTGCATGTATCCACATATTTCAAATATGTCTATTTATTTACTCGAAATTCAAAAGTAACTAGCATTGATTTCTACACCAATTGAGAAATAAAACAAATTTCCCACCAAGCAAACTTCGAAAAATCTTCAGATAACATGAAATGCAAAACAACAAATTGAGAACACCCAACAGGATTAAAAATAAACAAGAAAACATAATCAATTAAATCAAAAGCTTGAAAATTTGTCCTATTTCATGCTATCCCATTCTTACCGACAATGCACAGAGGCATAGAGAAAAATCATAATATAAGGTCGGATGGTTGCGAAGATGCTTTTTACCCATGTAAGAAACATTAGCTCTTAACGTACGTGTCCTAGAAGCCATACCCACTAACTTCGCTTCCATGTTCACATATCAAAGATTGGTCACAAAGCAGATTGAAGAATGATGAAGAAAATTAATGTGGAATGCAATGTTCTCAAATGCGATTTGGTTAACAGATAAATTAATCAGCGCAACTTGGGGAAGGTAATTAAGAGTAACACACTAGTTGGGAATTGCTGCAGGTTATAGTTGTGACAAGCATTCATGGAATTCAATAGAACTCTAGAGATGCGGGTGTGAATGACCACTACATATCAAAGTCCTTGGAAATTAATCCGCTCTTTGATCCAATCTTCTCCAACCTTGTGCGGCCCAAAGGGGTTGATGATTTATCTTTTAAATTTTGTTAAGTTATTTGGTGTGAAACTTCTAAATTATGTGGTTTTTTCCCAAATTCCTTCAAACTATCTTCCAACCAAAACCATCCAATTTGTGAATTCTAGGATCCCATGGGAGGGATTGAGGGTGGGAGGCATTTTTGATCGGTTAGTCCTAAAAGGGAACCTTTAGGTGGAGTGCATAAAGCATTAGTCATCCTCCATTAAATACATAAAAGAGTAAGCCCACCAAGTGGGTACAGTTTGTCACTTGGAATCTTCAGGGGAATTCCCTCATAATAATATTCTCATCGTTTTTGTTCTTCCGATTATTCTAGGCTACATCTACCATTGTATCCTTTTGAATTCATTTGGAAGGCCCGCATCACATGGAAGGCCAAATCTCTTAATTTGACCATTGCATGTGATAGGATCAATCGTGCAACCATTCACCAAAGTTAGCTCAAGGAATGGACTCTATCACTTCATTAGTATTGTCTAAGCAAGTTTAATGGGGAAAAATGTTGGCATCTTTTTTGTCGGTCATGAATTATCCACAAACATGTGGAAGAGATGGGAGAGTTTCCTAAAGTGAGGACCACTAGTCACCTATCCCACATTATGAGTCTTACTAGATAATTCTATCATAACAAGACAATATAGGGATTACTAGCATATTGTGATGTTTGTCATGGTTGGTTTGGTCCATCTAGTAGCACCATTAGGGTGAATACACTTTCCAAGGCATCTCTATGGGTCAATGATAGCAAATTACCAAGGTTTCTCTCTAGGGTTTTGGTTGCGAGGGTGGCCACCAATTTTGCAAAGTTACAACCTTCAAAGTTTTGAATTGCACTTCCAATCTACATACACAATATCGATCAATACTTTAGAATTTATATAATATTTTTTGTTTTTCGTCCCAAAAATATAAAAAACTAAAAGACGCTAGACTCTTCAAGAATACATTGAATCTCACAGCCTATTAAGGTGTCAAGGCAATGCCTAAATGTACAATGCTTAGGGAAGTGCATGTCCATGCATGGCTTAGATGTGATCATACATTATTATTATCCATATTTTATGAAGAATTGTAAGGTTAAACTTAGATATCTAATGCGTGCCCTAAGAACATACATATAGAAGTGATGGCATACCAAAATTAGACCCATTATTTTCTAGTTGATTATACCCAAAAATAATGAATGTAATACAACCAGGGTCGTCCTTGTCCTAGATGGTTATCATCTCATTATCAACAAACTAACTCATAAATAAGTGAATGGCATACTAAAATTAGTCCCATTATTTTCTAGTTGACTATACCCAAAAATAATGAATATAATACAACCAGGATCTTCCTTGTCTTAGATGGTTATCATCTCATTTTGAACAAACTAACTCATAAATAAGTGAATCGATTCCAAAAGGAGATGAATTTTATAAACAAATCATGAAAACGGATTTGAATTAATTAAGTATGATTTCATTAATCAACCACATAAAAAGAGGTTGACTTCAAGACCTAAAATTATAATGATAATCAGATTATGGGATAATCAAGGAATCCAATTATGCATGTTTCGCTCCATTTAATGTAACATCTTACAAAATCACTAACCCAACAATTATTATCAGCTAAAATTAGCATTGGATCAACTCCACAATTAACGGCAAATCAGTGTTAGATCAAAATTTTCAAAAGAAATAATACCTGGAGTAAGCGAAGATCATGAATAGAAAATGCACCATCATCACTACCAGATGCTAACATACAGCTAGCTAGCCTGTCCAAGATGGTGAAATTACATGGTTATTCTTAAAAGAGAACATTTAGATACAGGTAATCGCAGAGAAGTGACTGATTATGAAATACCGGTTCCATGAAATAACGTTAACATCTGCTTTATGCGCCTTTATAGAACCTGCAGGTTTTTTCCCCAAACGAGTATCCCATATTGCAATAGTCCCATCCACAGAGCAAGAAGCAAAGACATTAGGTTCTGTTGGGCTCCACTGCAAAGAGAAAGGCAGATTTAGGACCTTAAAAAGTGAAAGGCATTAATAATAAAGCCCAATAACAAAATCCTTTCATTTCAATATGCTTAATTAGAGTAGATATCTGATCCTGAATTGAGATTGTACTTGAAGATCTTCAACACTTGCAGTATGCCCAATGAAAGGATTAGGATCAACACTCCATGTAACACCAGATGAAGGCTCCCATAAGTGAATACAGTTCTTGCAGTCCCCTTAAAAACATAAAAACATAAACATTAATTGTTCTTGCTTTATGTCCAACAATTACATTTTATCGTAAGCACTTACCGTCAAAATGGAAATACATGTCAATGAAGACTGAAACAAGAAAATTCCACTTCATTCTTTACAACAAAGCAGGTATTATATATACCTTATAAAACAAAAGGTACTAAGAAACAGAGCAGAAGAGGTTCTCCAATAAGGGCAGTAAAAATACAATTGAAAAATCAAAAGACATGCAAATTCCACCTTATGAACACAAAAACAGAGAGGGGGGAGAGAGAGAGAGAGAGATCATACTGAAAAATATTTTGTAGAAACAGAATGAAGCTGAATCATTACATAAAAAAATAGTAATAAAATAAAATAAGCTTGAGTCTGATCTTCCTAATATCATTGCTAAGAGAGTACCAAAAAAACACAATTAGATAATTACCAGAGAGAAGCCTTCCAGTAACAAGAGGACTCCAGTCAATTGCATATCCTTCATCTTTATGCCCACCAAATTTCATTAATGGAGCCTGAGAGAGCAAAGTTGATGCTCCTGTGCTCACTTCTGCTTCACTTTCAGCTAAAGCATTTAGATGAGCACTGAAGTCCCAGATCTGAGCAGTAAAGTTCAGTTATGTAATATATTTCGAACACGCAGCCTCATGGAGTCATAAACTATGAAAATAATGAAATAAATATGGTCTTAAGCAACTTGAACAAAATGATGACATAATATGGTCTACTAGTTTAAATCACCATTACCATCAATTAAAAACAAATAACAAACGCTTCTAAAGATAATAATCCATTTTATCTTATAGTAAAAGAATCTTCAGCATAAAAAAGGACCACGTAAATTTTTATGTAACTCAGGTGCACAAGCCCCTTAAATTCAAAACTTCATAAACGTCAGGAATCTCTAACCATTACACAATGTCTTCAAACTGTGCACCAGTTACATACCAGTACTTCTACATGAAAGTTACTTTTATGAGTAAACTGGACACCTTTCATCTGGATAAAAATAAATTCACATTGATAAATTCAAGTGAGTGCAGAAAATTTCCTAGTCCTTATAGCCAAATAGTCATTCACATCAGCACATACTTTTCAAGAACACAGTTTTTTTTTTAGATCACAGAATCCTTTATTGTTTAGTAGTCAATTCAGCAAAAAAATTTTGGACAGCCTCATATAATTTTCAAGTGCAACATGCCAAGTCGCCAACATCTACAACTATCATGTGAAATATACTAATAATGTCACGAACAAAATCTTGTAATATTAACTTTACAAAAAAAAATATTGAATTAAATCATATAATTTTTCACTTCTCAATAACAGAACCCAGCATAACTGCAATAACCAACAAGAAAAATAATTGAAATGCTTTTTGCTGCTATATCATGATAAATTCCCCAGACAAATCAGGGCATGCGATTCCCTAACAAAAGCATGCGCAAATGCCTAATGAACTAGGAAATTTTGCTAATAAATAGAAATACAAGACTGACCTGCACATGGCCAGTATCTCCCCATGATGCACATATATGAGGATTTTGTGCCATTGCACGAATACGATTCACACAACCTTCGTGTGCAACCTTGCGCAGCTGTTACAAAAGAAAGGCCCAGGACAGGACAAAAAAAAGTGTTAGAACATGTCAAAGAACTTGTGCAAGTAATCATAAAGAAATTACCTGCAAAACTGGTGCCTGAGATGTACTTTCACCCCCTTCGTCCTCTTCACTGTCACTGCTCTCACTGTCCATATCAGATTCATTATCATCAGACTTAGCAGGTACTAATTCACGCCTTTTGCCAGATATGTTAGACAGCTTAAATACTCCAATATAGTTCCATGAAGCTTTCTCTGACTACAAAACAAAGTTCTCTATTTCAAGATTCATTCTAAGAAGAAATATCGTGCAAATCTACATCAATCTTATGACAATGTGAACTAAATCAAATTCAACTCAATGACAATCACCAAAACCAAACAATTAAAAAGATAAAATAAAACAAAGAGCTGGTGAAGAAAGCTCACCTGAGTTCCAGCAACACAATACACAGTATGTGGAAATTCATTACGAATCAAGCCCAACTGATCGCGAATAACATCAAAGCTGCAAACAAGTGACAAAAAAAAAAACATTTAGAGATTATCAAAAACAAAGCTACTATATTGATTTCTCAGCAACCGAACCAAGGGAAATTTTTCAAAAACAAAAACAACCCAAAAAAAAAGAAGCTTGATGGTAAAAATAGATTGGAACAACCTCAAACAAGGCCATCCAATATGGAAAGCGTGAAGCGAATTATAAACAGAGAGGTCACACTGAAGTTCTTCGCCCTCTTCTAACTTATCAACACCCGGCTGCCATACCTTCGCAGGAAGAGAAGGTGCTGAGGAAGAAGATTGTACTTCTTTTTTAGAACCCTATTAGATCAAAACAACAAAAAAAGAGCTTTATAAAGTAAATCAAACCAAAAAAATCAAGGTTTCTCCGAGTGAATTCAAGAACAAGTGAACACATGTGGAACTAAGAAGGGTGAGAATAGGATGAGTACCTTGTTCTTCCTTTTTGCTTTCTTAGGGTTTTTTAGACCCCGAACCATGTTGGATCGTCAGCTGCAAGGGAGGAGATGCTGTTGCACACGATAAGTAATTACTGAGGTAGTGGTTCCTTATTATACTATTTTTATTTCTGAAAAAAAAAAAAGAACCCTTTTTAACAATAGAAACTGCACCCATTGTTAATAATTTTAAAACTGAGTAGACGTATCTTCTTTCCTCAATTTTTGAATGATATAGGTTGCTTTTCTTTTCCATAAAAAAATTAAGAACCACAAAAATCGTGACTAAACGCGCAACTATAAATGTATGTTCATTGGATAAAAGTGTTCTACAATCTCAAAACCTGTAATAAATAATTCATAGACATACAAGTGTGGTTGTTTCCTTGAAAGTGAAGAGTAAACTAGAGATCAGTGAAGAGCACGAAACAGCAACCAGAGGAGAAACCTCAAACCCTTTCAAGTACTGCTCCGGGACAGAGAAAGCGAGAAACCTCAAACCCTTTCAAGTACTGCTCCGGAGAGCTTCGACACCCAAGTCCTTCGCCGTCGCGAGGAGAAAGTTTGTTTATTTCGCAGAGGCGTGAAGTTGTAGGAAAAAACTGAAGTGAACTACGGTCAGGCATCGGAATTCTTAGGGTTTTATTTCAACGTAACAGAAAATATGTGTTTATGTGCTCCAACATCCCGTTAGTTAAACGGTTTTCATTCAGCGTGTGATTAACAGGTGACATCAAATAAAGGATTTTAAGTCTGGATTATATTTTAGAATACCATAATTTTTAAATTTATATTATATCATAAATGAGTAATACTCATTTATGATAAATCGTATCATAAATGAGTATTACTCATTTATTATAAATTTAAATTTGATTTATTTATAAATCGTATCAAATTTTCAAACTTCATAATTGTGTCATAATCATATAATTATATATAATTTATTTAACTTTATTAACTAATTTTTAAATTTATTTATTATAAAAATGTTATTAAAAATATAAAATATAAATAATTTATTAAAAATAAATTAAATTTAAAAAATATTTTTTAATAATAAAAAATAATATCACTAATTTATCAATATATATATTGAATTAATTTATTTAAAATATGTATTTAATTTGTTTATAATGGTATTAAATTGATTATTTTTTTGTATAAAATATTAACATACTTATGACCCGAATATTAATTGTGTCTAATCATATTTAAATCATTTTGATTCAAACTTATTCATGTTAAACTCAAATATGTTAAATACATGTTATGTTCAAGTTGAGTTATAGTGTCATATTATAAATTGTCGCTGTTACTTTAAAGGCCCGTTAAACAAAAAGGCTTTAAAGAAATTTTTACAATATTTCTAACTATAACTTCGTATCAACCTCATGCTGTGTTTTCTTCTCTAATTCATTTACTCTATCTTTTATTTTAAAATAAAATTTCTCTATCTCTTTTTTACTATTTCTTATATATATATATATATATATATATTTATTTATTTATTTATTTATTTATTTTCTTATTTATTTACATAAGTTCTATTTTATAAATTTACTTAATATTGTGTTTAGCTATTAATTATTAAATAAATAATATACTACAAACTTTAAATAATTTATTAATAATATAATAGTTTGTTTAAAATTAATAAATAATATTTTTTTATTTATCAATTACTTATAATTAATTAATAATCAATTAATTATTATATAAAATTTTATTTTATCTGAACTCAAAAAATAATGCATCATGAAAATTAAAAAATAACATAAAATAACTAAAACTGTTACATCAATTGTAGAAATATTACATTAATAATTTAAATTTTAAAATTGAGTTAATAATCATCATTGTGCTCAATAAAAGGAATGAGGAAAGCTCCAAGAGAAAAATATTAGAAGGAAAAAATACTTCGAAGATGAATATGCTCTAAATTTTAAATAGTTAGGAATTCTTTAAAATATTTTTCTATATTATAATAAATTATTATATTATATAAAACTAAATTATTATATATTATTGATTTTTATAATATTTTAAAATATTCTAATATTATATTTATATAATTATTATATATTATCATTATTATTGTTTTAATATTATAGATATGCGAATTCTTTCCCTAACTAACGAAAAAATGTTGGCAGAATTGTCACATATCAAATTGAGTACAATTGTCGACATAATAACTTCTATATGAAATGCTAACATAAATAAAAAAGGAATGATTCGAATAGCACCTACAAGTGCGAAAACTTCAGGACCAGATGTAGTAGGATTCATTGTCATAATAATAATAAAAATAAAATATGTTGAAAATTTTTTTTCAAACTGAATTAAAAAAATGTCCAATAGCAAATTGATTGGTTACCTAATTGCACTTCACGCTCCAAATATTGATAGTTCTGTCGGGACCCCTTCTCTAGAGTGAAAAACAAACCAACCGGCACAGTGCCTCAACAACCCTGCTCATAAGTCAAGCTTGTAAGGACACTGTTAAGCTTCACTCTCAACACCATACATGATACAACCAGTGTAATCTTAAAAGATGCATAAGTAATTTAAACATTTAAACACTACAAAATTAAATATTTAACAAAAATAGGTTGTTCAGTCATCAAAAGTAGTAGTAGTGGAAATACTCAAGTCAAATACATACAATGTTTTCCTTACCCCTATACATGATTCTATCGCTCAAAGTAATGAATGGCGTGAAGAAACCTACCAAAATAAGAGAGAAGGTTGTAGCCCTAAGTGATAACCACTTCATTGCCCTTATCCACAGCAGAATGACCTGAAATGTTAGAGTAATGAGCTCAATTTGTCCACAGCGCGCTTAGCGAGTAATGCAGTATAATCTATAACCTAAAACAAGAATTCCATAAAAATAATCTAATGAATGTATGAACAATAATATTATGCGAGTGAATGCAATAGTTTACACAGTTTAAATTCACAATGTAGTCGTGTACCTATATTTGAAAACAATATAATGGTGAAAACATTCGTCGAGGCTCTCACTAGCCTCCAAGGCAATAAGAAATTTGTTCAAGCGGGTTGCAGACAGTTAAGCGTATTCTCATACACTATCTTAAGGACGGGCACAGCTCATACCCCATGTATGGTGGCTTATGGTCTTTAGTAACTGGGTTAATTGAAAGACCGACACAATACGTACCCCAAGTACGACAGCTCCAGGTCCTCAATATTCAATCATATCTAACACTCTAATTCGTATCATCGGACCTCGAGATTCGATGCGCATTTTCATTTAAAACTCATTTAAAGGTTATGAATGCATGACAATATATAATATCACTTTCATTAATGAACAAAAAAGTAAGTTTTCAGTAATAATTTAGAAAACACTACTCACAATGATGTTCTACTCTCGGTGCTCCTCTCGCGACCGATCGTGTCCCGCTAATGCTGGGTCCTACGAAATTGACGTGTCTTCTTAATACTGACATAAAACTTAGCTCAATTTTAACTCTATGTCCTTGGTCAATCAAAGATTGGCTCGATCAAGGGTGGCCTATCTATGCTGATTCGACCAATCTTGGCCAACACGACCGATCCTAAGTTATGTGGTCAACTCAACCAACTAGGCCAAGCTTGGTTCAGCCCAATCAACTCTGATCAAACTCAGTCAACTCTGGACATACTTGACTAAGGTAGTGAATGAGATCAAAAGTTGTTAAACATAATTAAATGAGACATTCAACCAACCTCCAGCTACTAAGTCAACTCAATCAACCTTGGTCAACCCTAGCACTTGCTGATCTAGGTGGTCAATAGGGTCAAAAGGGTCAATTTTGGTCAACATTAGGTCAATTGGGTCAAAATCCCCAATTTCTAATGCCTAGTCATATCCTAAACTTGTTACCCTATCTATGCGACTATTTTTCCGATTTCTTCGTGATCAATCTGTACATCGAATTAGTGTCAAATTTTCCATATGTGTTCTACATTCCCTAAAAATTCCCCAAAAATTTTAATTGGGATTTTAGGGCCTCATTTTTCATGTTTTTTAAGTGCACTAATAGGTATTGCAAATTCACGTTTCTCTTGTGATAGACAGTCACTTAGGGTATTGATTGATCTACTTTCCAAACTCAGAATGGCCTGAAAATTGGTACACATACTTTTGACATGTCCAAGAACATCTCCACCAAATTGCAGCTCCAAACACCTAATTTGGTTCATCCAACCGACCCTCTACACAATCTATTATAAAACAGATTTTTCCCCACTCATATTTTCAATGGTTTTTCTAGTGCATAATTAATCCTATTACCCTAATGATCCATGGTCCTTTCTTGCTTGATCAGTGGGGGTTTATGTCTCAGAACATTTACAAGTTATGGTCCACTCAAAACAAAAAGTAAGCAAGGCAACCATTACTCTCAAACACAATCATCAAACATGGCATGCATCAAAATTTTCAAAAATTTTTTAAGTCCCAGATTTCCCTAAGCAACTAGGCATCTTAGCATGCATATAAAATTATCAATACAAAGCCTCAAGGTCCAAGCCTTATACCTTCTTTTAGCTTCAAGTATGAGCTATAATCACTCTAAATCTCAACTCCAATGGGCGTCTTTAGTTACCTTAAATTTGGCCTCAAAATTGCTCCTAAGACACATTTCTGCCAAAACTGTTATAATAGTTAACACTAGGCAACTTTACCACCTTGTAAAATATGTGTAATGTTTCAGTTTTTGTTTTCTATTAATCGGAGATTGTAGTACATGTAATAAAGATTCAAAAGAGATATTTTATATTAAGATCTGATCTCTAATGGCCTAGGAATCAACACCTCAAGGATTGTATCAACTCAAGTTTTTCAATTTCTGGATTTCCA
This sequence comes from Tinospora cordifolia, assembly GCA_030144865.1. Taxonomy (NCBI): domain Eukaryota; kingdom Viridiplantae; phylum Streptophyta; class Magnoliopsida; order Ranunculales; family Menispermaceae; genus Tinospora; species Tinospora cordifolia. The sequence goes on along the minus strand of JAJIYU010007320.1, from coordinate 3,640 downwards.
ACAGAGTCGAATAACACCCTTTCTTGGCTATTTTTGTCTCAAACGGATGGGGGTTTGGACAACCGGCTTGCACAGACTTGTAGAGACATGCGAGAGTTTTCTAGCGGATAGTTTTTTATTCTATTTGTGTTAGGGATGAAGAAGATAGAAGTAGTTGAAAATAGGTTGCTCAAACTGTGAAAATGAAAAAAACAGGTTTTGTTGCATGTTTGATGGTCTCTTTTATGGCAAAGAGATTGCCACGTGGCTCGTGAGCTACTATGCAAGGAACACAGATGTCCAGTGTTCATAGCTTTGGCCAGTGGAGCTACCGGAGGGACAAAACCATGGGCATAAAACCATATCTATAGTTAGTTTTCTCATGCTATTGTTGTTGGAAATATGGGAAGGAAGGAAGAAGGAGAAAGAAAGAGGTGGCTGGGCCAGGTTGGAGCATGGGCCGGCCTATATCAACTTAGCCTAAGAAATTTTAGCCCATGCCAAGCCCCATTCATTTTCATTTCATATATATATTTTTCCATTTCTTTTGTAGACACATTTATTTATCTTTAATAATTTATTTGTTCATCATTTTCCTCCAAAATTTATCAAACATTCTCATATTCTCATATTTATACATTTCTCTCAAACATTTACATATTTTGCCCAAAATTTTATATTTTTCTCTTAAAAATTCAATAAATACCCAAAAATTTAATAATCACCCAAAAAATCCATATTTTCTTCCAAAAATTATTTAACCACTCTAAAAATAATATTTTCACTTAAAAATTACATTTCTTCAATAATGAACATATTTTCTACCCAAAAATTATATTTTTTAATTAATCTAATTTTATTCAATTAAATGGGTAAAATTAGCTAAAAATTGAGAAAATTTATGTATTTTCATTAAAAATCTCAAAAAATTTATGAATATATATATATATATATATATATATATATATCGAACCCATTAATTTTGGGTATTAAAAATATAGGTCGTCACAAGTTCAATCAATCTTTTTGAGGCAAAACAGAAGATATCTCGATTGGGGAAGAGAATGGAGAAATTTCATATGACCCAATATGTTTGACAAGTTGCACTATAAGTCAATTCAAGTTGTATCTTCCTCTCCAGGATTTCGGAAGGGGATTTTGGTTTCGTAACCCAAGATTCGATTTTCTCATCAATCCAATCATCGTTTACATTTTTTCTTTTTCTTATCAATGAATAGACCTCTTTACTTGTACGACTTATTATATATATAACAACCAATAGACTCATAACATTAACACCATCTAATCAATTAGATGATAATTCTTTTGATTAGTTTTTTCTTCTTCCTTACCGTTCATGAAAAAAAAAATCATTTGTACTTCTAACTCAAGTTGGATAATTTTAAGGCAAATCCTTAAGACTAGGAATTTCATTTATTGAACTATCTCAAACAAACACCCCCCCCACTTGTGTTTCATTTCGAATACATTTTTTTTATTCCTTACTTTGATCCAATTATTGAGTTAATTAATAATGGCATTTTCTTATTTTGGGATCCTTCATCTTTGTTTTGGATCATTGGGTTTAAACATTACTTCAGTGATCCTTAATCATTTCAAAATGGCAGCAACATACCCTTTTTTGCGATTTCTTTGTATGAAAGAGTTTTATAAATAATTGATTCTCATGTAATCTACTTTTGATCAAAATAGTTTACCAATTTTATACACAATTTCCTTTTGTTTTGAATTTGACACTTTGGTGTGAATTGGATCCTTTCGATTTCTATTTCGATATAGATTGGTGATATATTTACGAGCCTATAAGGGACAAAAAAAACATTTTGTTGTTTTTTCAACAATTTTTGATTTCTAGTGGACCTCTTAATAAGATTTGAACCCATATGAAGTTTTGACCATTTGTCAGAGAAAAAAGAACGAATTGATCTCATAGGATTCCTAAGAAATTCTTTGATTTCTTCCGAAAGCAGGTGATTATTCATCTATTTCTCACGTTCTGTGAATAGTTGGGACATTGAGGAATATCCAGAAAGGCATTTTAGGAATTGTCTGATTCTATCTCTGTTCGTTCCGTTTGAAGAAAGAAAGGATCTCAAAGAATCGATCTTTCTTTTAGTTTTGAATTTCTATTTGATTGATCAATATGTGATATTCCGAATCCTCATTACTAATGAAATCAAAATGATCTCTAGATTGATCAGAAGATCCTTTCAATTGGCTAGAATTCGTTACTCGAAAGAAAATAGATCTTTGTTGAATCATATTGCATATTTGAGGATACATTCCATACCTTGCTAAAAAATCAATCATTGTTTATCAACCACACATTGTGTAACAACCCCTTGGACTTCTACAAAAAACACTATTAGATTTTAAAGTGACATGCTCAAAAACCTCACCCAATTGAGCAGATCTAGCATATATTTTTCACAGTAGCAGGATCACTGTAACTGACTCCATTGAGTTTGCCACCATAAAACTTAATAGTTACCCCTACTTGTTCGACACTATACTTTGATTCTGCCCTTCTAAAAGGAACATCAACTTTCACAATTTCATCTCCATCTACCAAAACCACTGGAAATGTTTCGAAAAAAGTAGGCATACGACGCACAAAAAGCTCACACCCTTCTTTGTCTTTAAAGATAGGGTGTCATAATCATCCAACAGCTATTCCATCTCCGTTGTCCATTGCACCCACTTGGAGTAATCCCCCTTTCATTGGATTATTCCCAATGTAATAATTAAAAGCTAATTTTTTGGAAATTTTCGACCAAGCTTCTGATAAACTCTAATTTTCGGCTAACCCGACAATAGCTCTTCGATATATCTCTTGCTAGAAGTATCCCTGATCCCATTGATAACGAGTGAGACCAAATAATTCGATCAAGGTAGTTTCTGAACCATACCACATAGTTTCAGCGACTACAAAAGCTACAAAAAAGACAACAACGATACTACTGGAAAGGACAATTTTAATATTATCCATACATAATCTTTTGTATAGACATTGCGGCGGATGGACACAAAGATGGAATAAACTTGCCAATATGCCCAAAACCCCCATTGCAATATGATGAGATGTTATTCCTCCCAAAATAAAAGGATCAAAACCCGCTACGGATTGTACCTTTCCAATTAGTCTATAAAGACTAGACACCAATGTTTTAAGACTATACAAGTTCGTTACATAAAATACGTCAATGCCAAAACAAGCTACTCTTGATAGATTAACTATATTAAATGAATATAATTAACTTTTTATTTAGTTATAATGATAATTATAATTGTAAAAGATAAAATAAAAATAAAAAAAGCAAAAATAATAAAAATACCAACCTTGTGTTAAATTCTCCAAATGAGCGTCATTTTGGGCATGCTGTCATGATAACTTGTTTAAAACTTTGCTTGCCTTTTATTTATTTGTTTATTTTTATAAAGGGAAGTCGGTCTCCCCTCCTATAGAGCTGTCATCTATAATGCCCCCTCATCATGCCTATAGCTGGCTTGCATTCAACGTCATCTATTCAATAGGTGACGTACAATTTAATATTTTTAAAAATTTTAAAATTTGCTCATCGGTTAAAGATCTTTATGCAATTTCACAAGGTTTTAATCAAAAAAGTCTATTAAAAAGATG
>JAJIYU010007319.1:0-19477 GCA_030144865.1 Tinospora cordifolia | reverse complement strand
TTTATATGCCAACCCACAATTTGCACCCAACATTTTATTAAAATCTTTGAAATTAATTCACTTAACTTATTTTATTTATTTTAAATTATTTGACAAAATTCTGGGGTATTAAAATAGGGCAGACCGATAGTGGATGATAGGGAGCTGAGGGATTTATTGATCGAGTTCCAAAAGTTGCAACCTACTATAATTGAGGGGATGGACGATCATGCGATAGCAGACAGATGGTTCATAGACATGAACAAACATTTGAATGCTATTGGGGTTACCGGACCCAAGAGAGTTGTACTACCAGTGCATTAGTTTGTAGGACCTGCTTACCAATGGTAAATGCTATATTTTGTGGCCACTTTTCCTCCATGGCGAAGACCAGATAGTTACAGATGGAACAGTTACAGGCAAGTTCATACGAATAACTCAAAAGACCGTGACAATGGTCGAGTATGAGCAAAGATTTACCAAGTTTCTAGGTTTTTCCTAGAATGTATTAGAGGCGAGCAATCCAAGATTGACAGGTTCAATGAGGGACTGGAGGTGGATATTAGGAAGATTATAGCTCATTTGAAGCTGATTACCCTGAGAGATCATAGCTTGTCAAGCAAGACCTTGAGTATGAGCATGCATTAAGAAATAGAAACAAGAGGTTAAAGCCAAGTCAAGCCATAGGAGCCTCACAGAAGAAGAAGACAAGTAGGTAGAATGGGTACAAAGTGCCTCAAGCTCAGGGCCAGACACATTCTTATGATAGGCAACCGACCCAGCAGGTGCAACTGGACTATGTGGTTGATGATCACAGGGAAAGAGCTAAAAGGCAAGGGTTGTGTTGTATGCAATCAAAGAGGGCATCTGGCTAGGTATTGTCCTACTAGAGCATACAACAACCACAAACACATGGGTAGAGTAGTTGTGTAACACCCCATCTCCAGAGCACTATTGTTCATGTCATCTGATGGTCTAATTTCCTTCAATTAATAATCTTTGACCACCCGAGAGACAAGCCGCCCAGGAGACGGGCCCGTGTTACATTTTCTTCTTCTTAAATCCAAATCCGTTAGTATATATCAAAAATGATTCATGGCTTCATAAATAAATAAGATACTTCATTTATTTATTCTAAACTTCGAATACAAGAACTTTTATAGTAGAAAAAAAACTGAAATAAATAATTTTGCTGGGGCCCACGTGCCCTACGTGAGCTGATAAATTAATTTCCTGAAATGTGAAAAATAAGGGGTGAGCTAAAAAGCCCAGCGAATCATTTAATCTATTTAATTCATTATTTCAACCAAATAATACAAACATATCAAACACTTTCAAGGATTAAATTCATTCAAACAATATATTATTCCAATTATAACTTAGACCGAACGGGGATAACCTCTATGGTCCAGATTTAGGGAGAAAAATCAATTTTGAAGCTCAAACCCATCTCTAGTGGGATCATTTCTGAAACTCGTTCCATTTTGATGTCAGTATTGACAGCTAGTTCTAATTCTACATGGAACACAGAAAGTCCCCCGTACCGGTACGTGTTTGAAATCTTATTTAATCTTATTTTTGTATATAGGAGCAATAATAAATAAATATTACAATGAAAATAACATTCACATTCACGAAACATTGACTTTCGATTTCTGATGTAGAAGATCGTATAAGACGCAACTACAGAGCATATTTTCTTGGTCATAAACAATATATTGATGCAAGATAAATAGTAGCTCTAATAGTATAACATTCATATTGACTTTTGATTTTTGATGCAGAAGATCGTACAAGACGCAACTACAGAGCATACTCTCTCGGTCATAAGTAATATAATAATTGAATGGCATAAATACAAAGGACAAGAATAAAATTAAACTAATAAAACAAGCAAACATTATTTAAATCAAATTAATAAATTAAAATAAAGGGAAAGAAATTCATCTCGAAATCGCTTCCTAAAATCTTTGTAGCACTTCGTTGCTACTACCTCGCGAGCTATTTAGAATAGCTCGAGAAAAGATGAACTAGGACTAAGGTTCCCAAGAAGGAGGCAAAGAGAGAGCAAGAGGGATTTCAACTCTTGCTTTGGGATAAATGAAATGAGTGGGGTTGAGAGGTTTATATAGATTCTCTAAGGGTCCTACTCGTCATTTTTTGCATTCCAAATAAGGAGAATTTCCATTTTTGCTTGCTTTGGGTGGCTAGGTGATTAGGGTTTTCATTTTAGGGTTTTTGACATTTTTTCCCCATCCAAACCAATGGTCAAAATGTCATTTTTCGCACGCTGTGTGCGAATTCTTGCCGTGCACATGGGCCTTAAGCCCATGCGCACAACCTTCTTTTTTTTTAATTTATATATACATACATACATATATATATATATATATCCCATTTCTTTTTTTATTTTAACTTTTATAAATAAGTTAAATAAATTAATTCATGTAACTTATATAATAGTAACTTATAACAATACAATTAATCTATACCTTACATATATACAAGTAATTGTAATCTATACCTTATACAAATAATTCATTTATAATTACTATTATAAATTAATTAATACATACACCAATCAATAAAATTAATTTATCAATTACTATAAATTAATCCAATATATATATATATTAATACATATTACAATAAATTAATCCTATATATAGTAGTTATATCACTTCAATATATATATATATATATTCTTATATTACTATAAATTAATTAATACATATACCAATCATAATTAATTAATGTACATGTATACATGCTTGTGGTTCTATATCATTTAATTAATCAACTAATTTTCTGAGTCTATTTTAATTAATTCAAATTAATATATGTATATATATATATATATATATATATCGTCACATATATAAGCACAGAGTAATATATACATGTATCTATATTAACTAAATTCCCATTCATATATACAAAAATAATTTGGGGCATTACATTCTACCCCTTTAAAAGGGATTTCGTCCTCAAAATCTATTGGTAGATTACTTGAGTGTCTGTTGATGGATTGCTTCTAATGAAAAGTTCTGGGTACTTATTCTGTATTTCACTTTCCAATTTCCAAGTAGCCTCTTCAATTCCATGGTATTTCCAGATAACTTTGACTAAGGGAATATATTTTGTTCTCAGGTTCTGTACCTTGCGGTCTAAAATCCTAACGGCTGCTTCTTCATATGTGGCGTCATTCTGGATGCCTACTTCTTCCCATCGAATTATGTAGGAGGGATCTGGTTCGTATTTCCATAGCATTGATATGTGAAATACATTGTGGATTGAGGATAGTCGGTTTGGAAGGTCTAGCTCGCAGGCGCATTCACTAATCTTCCTAAGTATCTCGAAGGGTCCAATGAATCGTGGTGCTAGTTTTCCTTTGATTCCAAATCGTTTGATTCCCTCAAAATTTTTTCCTCAAAACCAGTTATAATGTTTCTGGTTTTTTCACTATATTTCAAACCCATTATCATTGAAAATTCAACTATGGAGAATTTTGTAGTAATGTTATTGAAATTGAAGACCAGAATAGACTTGTCTTCTTGAACAACCTCTTTCAACAATATGTTATGAACAATCTGAGGTTATCAAAGCAACTGCTTCATATCAAGAAAATGGCCAAAACAAGTCTCCCGGAACTTCAGCAGTTGGTAATATGTCAACATTGAAATCAACATGTTGCGTGCATTCAAGTTAGTCAGGCACCCAACCTTGGCTGAGTATCTATTTTTAGGTTTAACAATATATTGATATTCCTACAAGTGTATAATACCAGGATAATATGTTTAAAAGTGTATAATAACAAAATAAAAAGTGTATAATACCAGAATAACATTTCATACTGTATTATGTAATAAACAGTCAATAAATGCTATAGTATAATATCATAGTTCAAAGAAAGGTGAACAGATCACACAACCGTTCACTATCACATTCGGACGAATACGATACAAGACTCGAAAGAGTATGATGTACCTGGTTCTCAGCATTTATAGTCGTCCTGTTGGTAGAGGATGAACAACACTCATTCTTTATTGTAACAGTGGAAATCGCCAGTAAATGGAAACAACCTGAATCAAAAATAGAGTTGCAAGGAAGTGATTTGCGCGCATATATATATATATATGCGCGCAAATCATTCGGGTATAACATAAGAATAATACAAGTATAATATTTGAATAATGAAAAAATATGTGTGAATATTGGTATAATGTGAGAATATTATCTGAATAATTCAAGTATAAAAATTGTTCGGTCGTTTGGCAAAAAAGAAATTGAGATGAATAATGTGAGGATAAACAAATAATGTTCGCATATATATATATATACATACTTTAATTTTGACTGATTAATGCAGGTATAACAAAATCATAATTCATATATAATGTGTGTGATAGAGGTATAATGTCGGGACCCCTTCCCTAGGGTGAAGGACGAACCGACTGGCACAGTGTCTTAACAACTCTGTTCACAAGCCGAGCTTTTCAAGACATTGTTAAGCCTCATATTTCAACACTACACCACACACTATCAGAGTAATCATAGGGAATGCAGAAAAAATTTAACACATGAACACCAATAAAACTTGATATTTGCCAAAATGGGTCATTAAAACATGTGTAACAACGAGAGTGACTAATCCATTATATACAAACTTTTTTCACCCCTATACATAATTTCTAACTCTCAAACAAAACCACAAAAAAACACGAAGAAAACCTACCAAAACAACGAGAGAGGGAGAACAACTATAGGTTATGACCACTCCCTTGCCCTTGTCTACAGCTGAAGGACCTGAAAAGTTAGAGTAGTGAACCTAATTATCCATGGCGGCTCAATGAGTAATGTAGTCTAATTCATAACTTAAAACAAGCATTTCACAATAAAATATGTGCCATGAATGCATGAACAATAGCATTATGCAGGTGAATGCAACAGTGAATACAATTTAAATCCATAATGGTGTCGTGCACCTTCATTCAAAAATAGTTAAATAGTAAAATCATTCGCTGAGACTCGCAAGCCCTCCAAGGCGACTAAAAATCTACTCGAGCGGGTTGCAGACAGTTAAGTGCATCGTGTCGACTTCAATTAAGACTTATTGTCATTGTCATCATCATAACGACCAATCGGGACTTATTGTTGTTGCCTTATTGTGACGGCCCAATTAGGACTTATTGCCGTTGCCACCATCGTAGGCCCACAAAACCCCCTCAGTGGGCATCCTGTTCAAGGTCAGATCTTTATATCTTTTAGGAACTTCTACTATAAGGTCTGAGTTTCAGTCTGAATGGGTGTCTTTCGGTGTTCCAAATATATCTCCAAATCTGGCCTCAAACTGGTTTCTATTGGCACTATTGCAACAGTGAGTCACATAGTTAATACCAGAGACTTATAATACGTATTAAACGTTATAATATCCAATTTCTACCACTTTGACACTTGAATGCACATTATGAGAGGTAAAGTGAAGGGTTTCACCTTAGGTCCGAACCTAGAATGGTTCAGATGTGAGCCTTCCCAAGGTTGCTCCAACTGTTTCTTTTATATAGTTGCAACAGTGGGTAAGTAACCAAAACTTGCTTCTGTTATATAGTTTCTGTTATATAGTTGCAACAGTGAGTAAGTAACCAACTTTAATGGTTTGGAAATCATGTGTAAAGCCCTATTTTTCATTCTCTAACACTTGGAAGTTAAAATACATATGGAAGAGAAGAGGGTGGACAATTTTACTTCCAAAATAGACTTGAAATGACCAAGGATCCAAAGCTCCAAAAGTGGCTTTACACAGACTTTCTGATTTTTTTTGGGTTTTAACCTTGTGAACAACACTTCTTCCCAAGGTTTTCAGCTCCAAACAATTCCAGGATTCAACAAAAGGCTTATAGGATTTCATAGATGGTAATATAAGCTTCAAAACAAGCTATGGTTCACTTGATTTGGTTGAAAATGGATGAGATTCAATCTTATGAATATGGCTACAGAAATATGGAGTTTCTGGACTTGGGCTCATAGAAGGGACTTTGTTGCATGAAGGGCGCTTGCACGGCAAGGTGGGGGTGACATGTGGTCATCCAGGTGGCTTCCAAACTCACATGTTGTCTGCCTAGTTGGCAATGTCTATTGGTCACAATTGAGGCTATGAGTTGATGGCAAAACCATGGATTCAAACACCATAGATTCTCATGGTTTCATGCTAAAATCTGCTAAAAAATTGTCCAAAAATAAGCCAAAAATTTGAAAAAACAAAGGGTTGGACTCATGGGCCTATTATGGGCGCGTGTGCCAGCCGAACCGTGGGCCGGCCCATGAATTTGGGCTGCATCCACACGCAGGCCAACGGCCCGTGCCTATTAGGGCTGGTCGGGCTCAAGGCCGGACCGCATTTCGGTCCGTGCACGCCGAAATTCCATTTTTTTTGTTGTTTATTTCCTATTTTATTCATATATATATATATATACATATACATGTATATATAAAATTTGGGCATTTTTTTCTAAAATTAATAGAAATCAGTAATTGCTATTTCTCATCAAGGATGCCCCAAGTACACATCATTTCATCATTTATTCAATTATTTTTTTCAAAAATCGAATAATTCTTCAAGAATCATATTTCTCTCCCAAAAATTTCATTTATCACTTTAAAAATTTCATAATTATTCCAAAAATTTCATAACAAATTTTAAAAATCATTTTCCTCAAGAAAACACATTTTTCTAATAGTTTCATATGTTTTTCCTCAAAATTGCATTTTTCTCATATTATCCACAATTTCTTCTTAAAATAATTCGAAGTTGGAAAAAATTGGGGAAAATTTCATATATTATCATTAAAATTTCAGGAAAATACATAGGATGTACATATGCTGGATCCGTCAATAAGATGCCAAAAACATAGGTTGTTACATATAATGTGAGAATAATATCTAAATAATTCAAGTATAAAAATTGTTCGGTCGTTTGACAAAAAAATTTAGGACGAATAATGCGAGGATAAATGAATAATGCGGATATACATATACATATATATATATATATATATGTACTTTAATTTTGACTGAATAATGCGGGTATAACAAAAGAATAATTCATGTATAATGTGCGTAAATATAGTTATAATATGAGAATAATTTCATAATAATGCAGGTATAAACAAATAGTGCGCACATATATATATGTGTGTGTGTGTACATACATAGAAGAAGTAAAATCAAATGTATAAACAAGGATAATGATATTATTAAGGTATATAAACTTATAATAGGGATGAAATAAATTAAAGAGATTAATATATATAAACTTATAAATTTATAATAAGGTTTTAATTAAATTAAAATGGTTGGCTGGAAAAAAAAAATTGGAAATCTGAAGAAGGAACCAGATTTATCTGGTTTTAGTGGGCGGTGAAAGAAAGAAACCGAAGAGGAACTTTAAAAGTTCATGAAACTCACCAGAACTTTCTAGTTGGACGACAGCAAATGAAGAAGAACCAAGAAGAGAGAAATGAAAACAGAGCCACACTGCTTTGTTCCTACTGCTGCTGTTGGTTTGTTAAGCATGAAGACGAAGAGCAGCAGTTGCTACTACTGCTTGTGACGGAAATAAAGAAGATGAAGCAGAAAGCTTGACCTTGTGGGAGATTTGAAAACTAGTTGCTACGGCCAGAGACTAAATGGTGAGCTGAAGTCCTCATTTTGAAGCTAAATTGGGGAGAATCTGATTTGGTGTATCTCATGCAATGGAAGAAGAGGAAAAAAATCAGCTACTGTTGGGATTCTGTTTTGAAGATGAAGAATTGGCGCTGACATGAAACACGAGCAGAGGAAGGAAGCCCAAAGCTGGAATCTTTGTTGGTGTTGGCTGTGAGGTGAAATTAGAGGGTCGTCCATCATGAGTAGAAGAATGAAAGTAGAGCAATGAAATGGTCCTGCTTCTGGTGTTGATTGTGAAAAACGAAGATGAAGAAGATGGGTAGCTGGGTGTGAGGTGAGTAGAAAGCGAAGGAAGAGGAAGTGCAGTAAAACAAAGAACGGAAGGTGCTGCTACTGTTGATGCTCTGTTTTAAAGATGAGGTAACTGAGCTGCTGTGAACTACGAACAAAAGAGGAATGGCTCAAGCTGTTGTTGTCCCTGCTGCCTAACAAAGAAGAAACCATGCAGGGAAGAGGAAAAGAAAACAGGGGCGACGTGTGGTGTGCTGGAATTCTGGGCTGTTGTTGCCGTGATAGAACAAATGAAAGAAGCACCAAACTGAGTTGGGGGGTATTGTGGACGGTGAACGCAGCTACAGCTACTTCTGGTTGGCGTTGTTGGGATGACATGAAGAAATTGCAGATACTGTTTTGTGAATCAGGGAATAGAGGAACTGTGGTGTTGTTGGTTTGGGTTGTGCATTATTGAAGCTGCTGCTATGGTGTGTGATGTTGGAGTGAATAACAGGGGAACGAAAAGGAGAAGGAGATGGAGTTCGGCTTGGAGTTGAATGAGGAAGAAGATGAAGAATAGGTAAATGATTTGAAGGCTTCAGTGGAATGGATCAAAAATGGAGAAATAGGAATGTGATTTGGTGTGTTTGATTTCTTGGTGGTGAGTCGTGATTCCGATGGCTTCAAGGATTCGGGTTGAGTTAAAATGGAGAACAAAGGAACAGAAGATGTGATTCATGTTTACGCAAAGTGACCGACATGATGTAACGCGACAAAGACGACGTGAGGTAAAAGTTTTAATTTTTAATTCTAGATAGTATAAAATTTATTTTAGTTAATTATAAATGTAAATAGAAAATAACAAAAATATTTTATTCAAATAGAAATTAAGTAAATCAATTATGAAAATTAGTTTAGAATATTTCTTTAATAATTTGAATTAAATAAATTTAATATTAGATTAATTATTAATTATTGAACATGAGGATAAGTTGATTTAATAAAATTAAATTAATTAATCTTTTAAATTAGGACGAAAAAATATAATTTTCCAACACATTAATAGTCTTATTTAATATTAGAAGCTTAAAAATTAGTAATTCAATTAGTTGAAAACATAAAAAAGTAAACCTTTAGGAGTTTAAAAATCTTTTATAAGAAGAGAACAAAATGTTGGGACTCGAAACTAAACGTATAACATTTAGAAGTGTTATTTTGTTTCTAACTAAACTAACTATGATATTAATAAATTATTTAAATTGAGAAGATTCAGTAATTAGAAATATAATTTTTTTTAAAAAAAGCTAAGAAGTAAAGTTTTAAAGTTTTAACAAATTAAGGAAAATTTAGAAGGCTTGGGAACTATTTTAATTAGAATATATAAAATTCTAGAATTGAGCAATAATCCAAAATTTGTTGAAACTGATATCTAGACTACATAAATAATTTAGAAATTATTTAAGTTTAAAAATATTTTGAATAAGATTAAATGTAAATTAGAAAATTAGTGAATCTCATTAATTGTTGAATTACATATTGTAGATTTTGAGTATCAAGCATCTCGAAAGAAAGCAAGGTCACTCTAAAGAAGGGCAAAATCAGGTGGGCGTGACTTCCTTGCTCACATGTATTATATAGATTTAAAATTCAAAGCATTTGTTTGAATAGTTCTAGGTTATTAGAATCTTATTAGAAAATTGATTGAAATTGTTTGGTTTATTTGAATGATGTATGATTTATGATGAATCAGTTCTTGACATAATTGAATATAACATCTTGCACTTAGATTTACTCAAATATGGCATGCATGACTAGGAAAATATGCATCTAGATCTTATTGTTTACTCATACATTTTATTATGTTCGTTTGTATGCATTGTTTGAATTATTTTTCTTGTATATTATGTGATGCTTGATGTGATTGAGACTATTTGTAAAACTAAAATGAGATGATGGTTTGTGAAGAATCCATTTACAGGTGCGATTGACGAGCTCGAGGCGGATCGAGGTAGCATCTCCTATATTTCACCGCTTGAGATTGACGAGCCACAAGTTGGATCGTAGGTATTCCCAACCGGAGCTGACTGTGACAGCTCAAAGTCTTTGGGAGAGGGTACGATGAAATGGTAAGTACTGTCTCTTAGGTTGTGATGTAAGTGTCGATTGATTTTAGATGGTTATTTAGACCCTCTGAGATTAGATTGGATTACAAGGAACACCGAGAGGCATCTCAACCCTTTCGGTCTTAGATTACAACTAAAACAAATGAATGTTTGAAACGCCTAATGTTTGAAAGTTGTTGTAATGTTTTGGATTGAGTCTGTCTAATTCATGTGATGTGTAGGAATGATCCACTAGGCTTTCGAGCTCACTCCCACTTTATTTTTGAGGTATACATGGACGTAGAGTATGATAACTTACATCCGAAGACTCGCACTTTAATTGGGCACCTCATTGGGGAGGTAGTTTGGGATAGGTGGCATTGGGGATGGTATTTGTTCAATTTTACTGAAATGATTTTCATATATTTATTTGATTTCACATTCAGATAACCAGATTTGTAAGCAATATTTTATTTTTAACATTTTTGCTTTGATTACAAGTTTTAAAATATTTTCGTTGCATTATTAATGAATTGTATTGCTAAATCCACTGAATGTATTGAGAAATTATCTTGATCTTTTGTTTTGTACGAGACATTTATCTAAACATTGACTTGAGAATAAATAGTTATGAGCTAAATTTTGAAGAAAAAGATTTTGGACAGAACAAAACTTTCAAGTAGCATCTCGATTTTTAACGGGTGACGATCCACACGTGAGACAAAATGTGAACGGAGGTCTGGTTGAAAATTGGGGTGTTACAAATATGGTATCAGAGCCCAGTAATATGATACATTGGGCTAGATTTGAGTTCATCAGATATAATTTTCATTAGAAAGGAGATTTCACTGAATTTGATTTTCACTGAAAATGAATTTCATCAAATTTAATTTCACCGAAAAATGAATTTTCTTGGATATGATTTTGAAAAAGGGTAGTATGGATAGAGGTCTATAAGTGAGGAAGCGTTACCCACATAATTGAGTATTGTTATTGATGTGACCCAAGTAGAGGTAGTGATTTTTGATAGTTGACTTGATTTCAAGGTAAAGGTCGCTAAAGGACTGATCTGGTTAGATCTTCTTCTGCAGAAGTATGTACCCGAGGGTTTACCTTTATGTTGATTAAAGGTCCCTAGAAGGTTTCATTATCATCCAAAAAGGACCCATGGTAACAATACTCAAAATGGATGGTACCACGAGAAACAATTGTATAAAATTGGATAGAAATTAATGTTAGTCGACTAGAAGTCTAGGAAAAGATTAGGGTGATGCCAACGAACTCAAGTTCACAATCGCTGGTGTGACTAGAGGCGATGATGTCACATAGAAGTTTTATAAAGTCGAACTTGGCAATCCTACTAAAGGATATACTAGCCAAGTGAAGTACTAAGACCTTAGGTCTAGATAGAGACCGAGTGCTATCTCGGGAGTGCAGTGGATTATAAGTAAATTAAAAAACTTTAGGACATACGCTAGAGACTAATAACGTGTTTGGACGCACACTTGTTTGGTCAGGACTCGAGTTTGGGAGGAGTTTGTATATCTGGTCTCTATGTAGGATGGGGTGCATAGGGATTTGGGGATACGGAGGAATCCTGGATTTGAAAAATGACAGATCATGTTTGGTGAGTGATCAATTTCTTTGGCTGAACTTCTATGCACTATATTGTACTGAAATGGGGCAATACAATATGGTGGGGTTTGCATTAGACTTAGAACACGTCTGTGGGTGCACTATCACTTTATTTTTAGCTAAGGATCCGGTTAAAAATGGCGAGACATGCAGTCATAGATATCGAGACACTTGCGTCGTTGGTTGGGTACAATGTAATTCTGGGTGGAAGTCTGTGTGGAAGGGCGAGTGTGGGATGGGGCACACAGACCTGGAAGCACAGATGGAAGCTTCGAGATTGCATTATGCTAGCTTGCATTGGTTGTTTGTTTGTTGTATGATTGTTTGTCATGTATGTAGTAGATTATTTAAGTAATATAACCAAACTCCTGTACCTAGAAACAGACGAAACGCTGCCAACTTAGAAATATAAACCCCTAGACAACTAAGACAAATCGAAAACTTAGAGACTATACACCTAGCATCACCCTAGCACGAGAAATGCGTAAGGGTATAGGTGGATAGGAAGTACTAGTCAATAAGGTAAGTCACAGTACTAGAAGAAAATAGAAAATATATATGTATACATATAAAATAAACGCTATTTTTTAACTTAACATGAATAGGTCATTGAATACTGAGTTAAATTCTTGACTTGCAGTTCATACCAAGGGGAAGGAGCAGATCTAGAAAAAAATATGGTCAAGAAGAGGTGAGAGATGAGCCCGTACTGGGTGGTGAGAGTACATCGAGGGGGGCAGTGACCATAGAGACTTTAGTGACCCCGAAATTGATAATAGAGATTTCTCAAGAAGTGAGATTGGAGATTACTTTAGAACTTGTGGAGCAAGTGGTGAGAACTTTGTAGTCATTGGAATTACCACAGCTATCGGTGTCTGCTCAGACACAGGTACAATCACCAGTGCAACTAGAGCCTTAGATGCAGCTACAACCCCAAACTCATCAGATGGATAGGTCTACAGATACAGTGCCATGGAGTAAATCAGTCATTTAGGCCAAGGAGTAGTAGGATTTGTTGAATGAATTCCAGAAGTTGAGACCTAGTACTTTTGAAGGCATAACTGATCCCTTTGTAGTAGAAAGGTGGCTCATCAAAATGATCAGGATCTAAATGCTATGGGAGTGACTGGACCTAAAAGGGTGATGTTAGCAACGTACCAGTTGGTGGGACCGACATATTATTAGTGGAAGACGATTGATAATGACTTCGAATAGGAACAAGCAGTAAAGGTCAAGCATAAGAGGGCACAGTCAAAGCAAATTTCTGGAGGCCCTAAAAGAAGCAATGTAGGCAACAGAGTCAACAACCTTGAGGTGTCCATACTAGGGATTTTCAAACAATTAATAGGCAATAGTCTTGATAGACTAGGCCAAGATAAATGAGCAGTGAGCAAAAGGAGCAGACCAAAAAACTAGGGTTGTGTTATGTTTGTGATCAGACATGACACTTAGCTCGAGATTGTCCTAGTAAAGCGTTAGTATTGGATTCTCAATAGTCATAACAGGTGGATAACGCCCCCGCTGTATGAAAGTTGTATTCAGATGAACCGCACTATTGGAGAGGAAGACATGTGTTCATGACCATAGAGTATGCACTTATCGCTCGAATCAAGTACCATAGGATCATGGGTTACAAACATATGTAAGTATACATTTAAAATAGATATCAAGAGTCTGTCACCATTTTACTATTAGAATAGAAATGAGACACTATTGTAAAGGATTGTGTTAATCACCTAGCGATAAATTAGAACAAGTAAATAATGGGTGCGATCATACCAGCACTAATGCACCTGATCCCATTAAAACTCTGCCATTAAGTGTGCTTGAGATGATAGTAGAAACAAGCAAGAACCGAGAAGTGATAGAAGAAATGATAGTTAAGATCTTAAAGAGAGTGATATTCTATTAGAGGTCACTCTTTGAATTGGGGGCAAATGGTGAAAAACCTGTAGCTAACAGTGACACCATAGGTGCGATTAAGTAGATGCCACAATTGGGTTAGTCAGTTATGATAGAGCATAGTAAGAGTTGTTGATCAAATTTCAGAAGCTATGATCCAGTCCTTTTGGGAGAGATTGTCATGAGAACATAGATGATAGAATAAGAAGGTTATGTAGGTGCCTACTCGAGTCATCTCTGCTAAAACTCTAACTAAAAAGCTACAGTTGTTCACACAAACTGCGAGACTACATGATGAAGGAAAATGAAAATGTTTGAACAACTCAAGTTCATCCCAGGTGAGAGCATACACCAGATTATTGGTAAGTTCCAAAATCTTTTATGGAAATGTCATGGATGTCACGTATGATACCAAGGTTAGGATATCACAGTTCTGGTACAAAACCACATCAAAAGTTGTGATCCCATAGTTCTTCTCAATGATCATTTGAAAGAAGGCTACGTTTACAAATTTTTCCATTGAAAATAGGATGTACATTATTCCAAAATTATCAGTGACAATTGAAGATGTGATGTCTGAAGTTAGAAGGTGGTGGCCATTATAGTTTTACTCAGTTATGGGGAAGACTTGAAAAAATTTTAATGGTTTTTCAGAGAATGGTTTCAAAGAAGAAATAAATTCACATCCGGTAGCATTGCATGACAATAAATCTAATGTGGGTGGATGAATGCCCTAGTTATACTCAGGAATATGAGAAATATGATTTGGTAAAACATGTAAGTACGGTGTAGGATCAGAGTAGTGCAGCGAAAGTGTGATGAGTCTTGAGAAACGCAGACTGATTGACAATATGAGTTCACCCAACACAAATTTCGAGGACGAAATTTTATTTAAGGGGTTTAGATTGTAACACCCCGTAACTTGATGAACATGCCACTTCACGTGTAGGCATAAAGTAAAATAAAATAATAAACTAACAATCGATATTAGTTTGAATTAGCTAGAAATATATGTATATATATATGATGAAACGTGGCATTAGAAAATATTATGGATTGGTGAAAGTAGTAATTGAGAATTTATAATAAATGGATGGTTGAAACATATTCACACATCTAATAGAAGAAGTAAAATCAAATGTATAAACAAAGATAACGATATTATTACTGTATATAAACTTATAATAGGGATGAAATAAATTAAAGAGATTTATATATATGAACTTATAAATTTATAATAAGGTTTTAATTAAATTAAAATTGTTAGCTGGAAAAAAAATTGGAAATCTAAACTGGATTTATCTGCTTTGAGTGGGCGGTGAAAGAAAGAAACCAAAGAGGAACTTTAAAAGTTCATGAAACTCACCAGAACTTTCTAGTTGGGCGACAAATGAAGAAAAACCAGGAAGAGAGAAATGAAAATAGAGCCACGCTACTCTATTTCTACTATTGTTGTTGGTTTGTGAAGCATGAAAACGAAGAGCAGCAGTTGCTGCTACTGCTTGGACGGAAATAAAGAAGATGAAGCAGAAAGCTTGACCTTGTGAGAGTTGTGAAAACTAGGTGTTGCGGTCGGAAACACTAAATGGTGAGCTAAAGTCCTGATTTTGAAGCAAAATTGGGGATAATCAGAGCTGGTGTATCTCACGCAGTGGAAGAAGAGGAAAAAGATCAACTACTGTTGGGTTCTATTTTGAAGAAGAAGAATCAGTGCTGCCATGAAACACCATTAGAAGAAAGAACTAAAGCTAGAATCTTTGTTGGTGTTGACTGTGAGGTGAAATTAGAGGGTCATCCATCATGAACAGAAGAATGAAAGTAGAGCAATGAAATGATCCTGCTGTTGGTGTTCATTGTGAAAAACGAAGATGAAGAAGATGTGTAGTTGGGCGTGAGGTGAGTAGAAAGTGGAAGAAGAGGAATTGCAGTAAAACGAAGAAGAGAAGGTTGTAATACTCTAACTCTTCAAATGCGTACAAATCGAAAATGGATTTTTAAAAATTATGAAATAAATGTAAAAATGTGTGAAAACATGTTTTAAATGATTATTATATAGTATGGTATTAAAATAGAATAAATTAGGATGTTGGATAGTGGAAAAAATTGATAAAAAATAGGGTACTATACTGTTGACCGAGGTCACTAAAGGCCGACCGCGGTCATCAGTGGAAAATTTCGAGAAAAAAATAGGTCACATGGGTGACCGTGGTCCGTAAAGTGTCGACCGCGATCCGTAGAGTGCCGACCGTGGTCCATAAAGTGCTAACCGCGGTCCACGAAGGAAAATCTATCCGATGACCGAGGTCTATCTGGCTCCGATCGCGGTCCGTGTGCGATCTATATATACGTTTCAAGCTCTGTTTTTCTCATTTCGCACTGAAACGATTTGGGATTCAAAGGAGATGACTGGAGGGCGATTTGAAAGTGAGTTTCCTGATTTTCTTTGAGTTTTCCTTAAGAGTTGATCTCATTTAAAGTAGTTATCCATTGTTAGTAAATCAAAAGAATGGAAATCCATTTGAAAGTGTTGTGTTGAGGGTATAGTGGCTAGAAACCAAGACAAACATGGTGAGCTGTTTTTCATTTCCTTTTGTGTGTGTTTGGACACTAGTGTGGATGGATTTGTGATGGTTGTTTGGTTGTGGAATTGAAGGGGTTGATTTCATTGAAACAAAATCCCATTTTTAGGGTTTGGTTAAGGGATTCAGCGAAGAAACGATGTAAACACCATGCCTTAGCTAGTTTATGTGTTTGAATGATGGTTGGGTGTCCAATACACTAGATTTAAGTGTTAAACTGAAATGGAAATCACTATTATGGCGTACACATGTGAAATCCCACTATTGGGTGAGAAATTGTGTGTAGACCGTGGTCCACACAATACCGACCGCAATCGATAGACGCAAATAGTGTCGTTGGAGTGTTTTGTGTACATTCTGAAACACTGAATGATACCAGACCCCTAGAGTTAGGTGAAAAGAGTATTAGAAGCCCAAAGTAATGTATCATTATAATCTAATGGTGCAAATTGACGGTATTAGACTACTGTGCGAGGAGCGACGATCCAGCAGGGTTCCGGTGTGTACAAGTGGGGTTGACTATCTCCTCCTCACTCTTTAGTATTATGCGCATGTTGGATACAGAATATGATTTATGTTTAAATTCATGTACTTAGTACCATGCTAGGCATGTATGCCTTGAGTGGATTGATTAACATGATATCCTGATGACTGGTTACTCGCTTACTAGTACTATGATATTATGATTAGCTTGATGTTTGTTTGCTTTCCTTGTTTAGGATAGCATTTCGAATAAACATGTATGTATGTTGCGTGGAATGAAAATTATGTTTGTAAAACTAAAGAACATTAAAGGTTTATTAAGAACTCCACGTACTAGGGCGATGGACGGGCACTGGTACATCACGTAAATGTTATCTGGTTGTGACCAGGATGTCATCGTGGGTATCCCCCAACTAGGACAAACTGCGAACGGCCGTATGAGACCCTCAAATTTGGAAAGTCATGAAGATTTTTTCGTTGGTTTTAGTATCTTCTTGGGTCGTGGTATCAAAAGTAGACTTCTGTTTTATAAAGATGTCGTGCCTGATTGTGTTCAGGACCACAATTGGGATACTGAGGGTGGTTCACTCTTTCGGTTAATTCCTAATATCAGATGGTAAATTCCTAATATTAGAGTGCAATGGATAAACTGACTAAGTGTTTGAAATGCCCCTAATGATTTGAAATTGTTTGCATGTTTCGTATGCTCGTTTGTATAATGTTATTGATGTGTATGGGAGATCCACTGAGCTTTCGAGCTCACCCCATTTTTATTTTACAGGTACTCATGAGCCCAGCGCTCAGTGAGGATACAGACAGGAGACTGGAGGATGTATAGAGAGAGAGTGTGATATTTTATGTTAAACTGTCTCTATGTTTTGTACAGTTTTTACGATGTATATTTTGGATTTGGACCGGAGGGTCATGTATCATATTTTTTTATATGTATCTACAGGACTGTTTTATCATCTTGAACATTGTTTTATTTTAATTGATAAACTGATGATTTTTAGATATTGTATGTTAAACAATGTTCAATGATTTAGAAAGATTTGATCTGAAAAGTGCTTCCGCTACTATTATCTTGATTTCCAGTATAAATATGATTTTGAACATTCGGTGAATTTGATTTGAAACTAATTGCTTAGTGAAACATTAATAAAATGATTATTTGAAATCAAGAAATGATTTAAACCTCGTGTATAGAGGTTGTGGAAAGATGATGATGATTGTCGCACGCCCAGTGCCTCGGCGGACCACGCGCTGAGCTGGGAGCTGCACGACGCCCGACAACAGGGCCTTAAATTGGCAGATATGATGTCCGGTCCGGGGGTTGGGGTGTGACAAAGGTGTTGCCGCTGCTACTGCTGATGTTCTGTTTTGAAGATGAGGTAACCCGGCTGTAACACCTCGGAACTTTGTGAGTGTGCCACGTCGCGAGCAAATAAATAGATAAATAAAATAAAATATTTCTTTCGTAGAAAAAAAAAGATAAATGAGCTAAAATATTATTTTCGATGCATGAGACATAATTTGGAAAAATAATCAAATGTTAGGGTATAAAAGAAACAAGTAATGATATTATTAAGCTTACTATAAAGTTTTAAACTAATCAAGTGAAAAAAATGATATATATATATATATGTTCCAGAAATCTCAAGAACAAACCAAAGCTTTCTAGTTCGTCGGTGAAAGGAAAATTTTGGGAAAGGAGAGAAGCTAGTTTGGGCGGTAAATGGAAGATCCATAAAGTTGGAGAAGATGAATTTGGAATAGAAAGGAGAAATCAGATACGTTTCTGGGTTTTCTGAAGTGAACAAGAGAAGAAGATGAATGAAGAAGCAAAAATTCCCTGCTGTTTTGGGCATCAAACTGAACCAACTGAAGAAGAACAAGCCGAAGAAGAAGAAGGCTGAAGTAGAAGGGAACCAAGGAAAGAATAAAGCCACTGGTGTTTGTTGGTGCAACAATCAGAGGAAGGAGTGAAAGCAGAGCAATGTTGTTGCTGCTGTTGATGCTGTTGTTGCTACCGAACGAAGAAGAACAATATAAAGAAGAACAACAAAAAATAGGGGTTGTGAGCTGCTGGTCCATGACAAGGAAGAAGCTATGCTGTTGTTGCACGAACTAAGGAAGGAAAGGAAAAACAGAGGGTGATGAAAATTGACGCGATTGGTTGTGGCAGTAGCTGCTGAATGAAGATTGGAAATCTGGCGGTGCTCTGTTTGGGAGAACAAAAATCACAGCTGAGTTGTAACACCCCAACCCCCACATTCCTTGAGTTTGGACATAACCACCATTATTTTGACGGTGGACTTAACTAATTGGCCGGTCGGGCCGGTGTTACTTTACAAGTGACACACACTTGACTTTCTATTTTTCAATACCACATGCCTTAGAATAAATTCAATAGTACAAATTCACATTTAATAGAATCAAGGCAATTAAAGGTAAAGAAAAATTCAACTTCTTTATTAATAAAAGAAAGTACACAACTTTGTAAACTATTACATTGTTAATCAATGATTTCAAAATAGAAATATTAACTTTTAGCAGAAGTCTTATTCAAAATTGGGCAATATGCCCTTACATTGAAAGGAAACTTTTAAGAAAATAAAAACTTGCTAAATCAAAAACTATCTAATTTTCATAACCTTCATAATTTAATTTCCTAAAAAATAAAAGAGGAAGGGGTGAGCACATAGCTCAGTGGATCTTTCTTAAACAACCATTTTTCGAACTCAAAATAATAGCACATCCATAATTCAAACACTTGCATACATTAGGCGTTTCAAACAACCATTTGTTTAAAGTTGTGATTTAGACCAAAAGGGTTTTTGAAGCCCTTGATGTTCTTTA
>JAJIYU010007318.1:0-19321 GCA_030144865.1 Tinospora cordifolia | reverse complement strand
TGTGGCACACATGTGGCAAAACACTATTCAAAGTTGGGTATATTAACAATAATTCTGGTAGGTTAGGTAGTTTAAAAATAATTTATTTTTTTAATATTATTTAAAAAAAAACTCCCATGTTTGTTGGCTAGAATTGGTGATCTTTATAACACTTAATGCAATCAATAGATTAAACTCTAAGTGCTTGTTTAGGGTTGTTTATTGATTAAGATTAATTAAAGAGCTTGTTTTACTTAATTAAGAAAGAGAGATTAGGTTGTTAGAACTTGTTAATGACTATAACCAATTTATTGAAGAATGGATAAGTTATCTTTGCATCAATGGTTAATTCGAAGAATTAATACTGAGATTATACCTTGGGCTAGATACTTTTTTGACATAGATTTCTTTAAAATTGAATTTTGCTGTTATTTAATTTATTTACCTTAATATCAAAACCCCCCAATCTTTTATTTTATTTGAATAAAGGAAACACAAAGCTTCTTCAATTTCTGGATTCGACCCTACTCATTAGAAGAAGCAGAAATCAGAAGCCAAAGGAGAAGAATTGTGCCAAGAAATAAATATGCAAAAAATACCGACCATTAATGGTGGTCGTGAGGAAATACCAGTAGTAATATGTCAATATGAAATAAATACCCAGTAAAATATGTAGAACAAGTATGACATGCATGCTAGAATGGCCACCAAACATTTAATGCATCCATCAATAATCTGTTGCTACATGTACTAATTTGAAATTCGTCGTTAACTCATTGGTAAAAATATTTATTATATCCCATTGTTGTTCCATCACTATATTCACATTTCACCTACTACTAATTATAACTAAAGATCTGTCGATAATCCATCAAATAGCCAATACACACAAAAATTTTGTGCCTACTTTTTAAATTTTGCTGCTAATTGGTTGTTGATTTCAAATTCACATTTCCATCACAATTCCATGGGTAAACTGGTCTGTTATTTACAAGTATTCATTTGCCCCTTCAAAACGTCAATTGGTACATCTGTTAGTAAATGTCATACATTTAAATATTTTCATCAATATTTTGATGGTATTTGAGATCAATTACTAACATTTTTTGTACGATTGTTCCCCCTAAATATTATTGATAGATAGGAAACTGTTGCAAATTAACTTTTGTTGCTAATCTATTCTTATTCTTCAATTTATTGGTATATTGTTTTTTTTTTAAAATTTGTTGATATTCCATCATAAATTTCTAACGATTTAGATTTTCTTTTACTAAATTCTGTTAGTATTTCCACATTTTTCTTACAGTGGGGTGCGCATTAACACCCTAAAGAGAACCATAGACTAGATGTCACAGATTATAATGGAGCAACAACAAACCTTGCAAGCCATTCTACAATGCTCTTCCTACCTTAAGCTTTACTAAGAGTGGTTAAAAAAGGTGATGATTGATGAGCCTCATAGGAGATAAAGTGCTTGCTCCAAATTAAGAAGGACAATGTTGGGCGATCTGGTCAATTAACCTGAAAACACACTCTAATCGGATGATCTTCATCACACCCTAAAACTAAGAAGCTATAAAGTATGATTGACTCCTCATTTGCTTAACTTAGCAGTTCTTGAACTACTAAATTGGTGGAATGGAAGTTAGTTGATCTCATTGTTGTGGGTGACGAACCAAGACCTTCATCCCCCAGCACCACCAATGTGGTCTTCCTCAACTCTCCCAACCTCTTTAAGTCTTCATACTCTTCTACTAAATAAGTACTCGTACTCTTTACTTAGGAGATAAAAAATACTCCTCTCCCAAAGGATTTGAAGACTTACAGTAAAAGGTCTATGATGGGTTGATTGGCCCATGAGAGCATACTAAAAGTTATATAGCATGGATGTTGTTAAAAAATTATAATGATGCCACCTAATGCCAAGGTTTCCAAATTACCCTTGCCAAACCTACTCGAAAGCAGCATTGGAATTCAACCCTAGTTTTATCACCTTGTTCAGTGAACATGTGCAATGTCATGCCAAGGGACACAAGAAAAGGAAAAGAAAATGGATAGCCCCTTCATCCTTGGTCAAAAACTAGGAAAATCTTTGATCGAGTGCAAAAACTAGTTCAAGGCTTCATGGATTGAAGTTAAACTCATGATGAAAAAGTCTACCATTGTTGCCAAGGCCTAAGTTAGAGAAAAATCCACTACTTTTTGGCCAAAAAGAAGTCTCACACATACCATAAATTGCTTGACTTCATTGAATAATACATGAAAGTAGAAGAGTGGAAGGAACCAAAGAAGAAGGAGTAAGGCATATTATAGAAGAACAATGGAGAACAAGAGAAGATGATTGAAAAAAAAAAAGAATGATCGAGTAAAAATTAGAGTCTAGGGTGATCAATCATAGATGGGGAGTATGCTTACTTATACCATGTCCATTACTTAATTCCTTTAAACGCTTCATGGGAAAAAATTCTACCAAACATTCAAGATCAAGAGAACTTGAGGTAATAAAAGAAAACATTCCTTTGAAGCAATGTGATTGAATGATATACTGCTATATCCACACTACCATGGTGATGATAAATCATATTATGACCTCAAAAATGAGATTGAGTTATTGATATGAAGGGGACACCTAAGACAACTTGTGATAACAAGCTCAACTAAGACAGTGTAAGGAAAGGCAATGATGAGACGAGATATCAAAGGAAATTGGACAACTTTTGAAGGAGACCTTGACTAGATGTCCAACTGAGCACTCAAATCCTATATCAAAGAAGCGTGCAATAATGCCTCCTTTTCTTACAAACAACCAAAGTAGTGTCAATATGTTACCCTTACTATAAGGATGACACGTAGGACATATGTTACTCTTCCTATAACTAGTGAGAGTAATAAAAGGTTGACCAACATCCTATAATGGTTGACCTTTGAGAATTTGGGCCTTAAGGAGTTGGTTTCCTCAATAGACGTACATTTTCTTAGATTCACGGGCTATCGATCATGCCCATAAGGAAGAATCACCCTTTTAGTCATATTAGGGGAAAAGGAAAAGCATAAATGGTCAACTTATTTTTTTTATAATAGGTGAGTCAACCTACGTCATTGCGATAAGAAGGCCATTTGTCAACAATTTTAAAGTAGTGGTTTCCACCTCCTGCCTTGCATTCAAGTTTTCAATGGCATGGGTGGTGGGTATAGTCTAAAGAAGCTAAAAAGAGTCAAGGGAATGCTATGTAATGAATCTTAAGAGAAGAAACCAACTTTTGAAGGAGAGAACCAACATAAAAGAAACTTGTGCAAGCAAAAGAGGTCCCAAAGAATGATTTAAACATGTGAAGTGAAGGCTTTGACTTGTAAGCTCAAGATGAACGGAAAGAGCTCTCAATCAATGATGATTCGATAAATACGATAGAAATTGGAGAAAACACAAAGGTTCAACTTGGGAAAATATGTCATTCATGTCTTTTGCAACATATTTGCCTAGTGTCATAGTGATATGCTAGGCATCTCAATGGATGTTATTGTCCATTGACTCAATGCATGTCCAACCATGGATCTCATACGACAAAAGAGAAAAACAAAAGAGAAGAACCTAAGCACAAAAAGAGCACAAGCCTAGTGGGAGAAGTGGACAAATTTCTACAAGTTGGATTCATTTGAGAAGTCAACTACCCCAATTGGTTTAATAACATGTTGTTGGTGAAAACGTCGAATGAGAAGTAGAGGATATGTGTCAACCTCATCAGCCTAAACATAACATGTCAAAAAGCTAACTTCCCCTTCCTTGGATCGAGCAAGTTGTTGATGCATTTTCTGGACATGAACTCCTCAACTTTATGGATGTGTACTTTAGGTAATATCTATCTTAACATATTATGAGGATAAAGAGAAGACCTCATTTATTACCAATCAAGGACTATATTGTTACAAGATGATGCCCTTTGGACTAAAAATATTAGAGCAACTTACAAACACTTAGTCAATTGAGTCTTCAAGGATGATCAATGTTAGCATAGAAGTCGAAGTTGATGACGAGATTGTCCTAAATATTTGTTTCGTTCTTCGGATGACCTAACAAATGTCATTCAAATAATCAAAAGCTACAATATAAGGCTAAATTCAGGTAAGTGCACTACTAAGGTCACTAAGAAAATTTCTCCACTTCTTGGTCAACCATAGAGGAATTGAGGCCAATCAACAATATTAGAGCTATCCTATATAGAAAGGCTCCACAAAACTTGAATGAGGTATAAAGACTAAGGAGATTTATTTGGATCTTTCAATTCATAGATGTGGATCTCAGTCCAAATTTATCAATTTATATTTAATATAGACAACAATTGCCCTTACTAGGCTTTGTGTTCTAATCTATAGACAAGTGTCAATTGTTTCCTAACTTAATCAAAAGAAAGCTTATTGTTTGGTATGAAGAGTGTGATAAGAATTTTCAAGAGTGTAAAGTTCACATTGTCCTACCTTCTCTTTTCTTTGAAGCCTACAATATGAAAACATTCTTCCTTTGCCTCTTTGTATTTCTTGGGGCAATTAGTTTAACCTTAACAAGAGAAAAACAGTTGCAACAAAAGCATATGGTTACATAAGCAAATCTTTCTCAATGTACAGACTAGTTACCCTAAGATAAAAAAAATTTCATCCTTGTTCTCATCACCTCAGCTTGACAACTAAGTCCAGACTAATGGACATTCCATTTGGCAAGTCCTTCAAAGAATTGAATTATGGGGAAGACTCATGAAATGGGCGATTGAACAAGGAAAAAATTGTTTTTGAAGATCAAGCCCAAACATCCATTAAGGGCCAAACACTAGACGAATGTGAAGGAGTTCAACTCCATGCAAAAGGAATACAAGAGAGAAAGAAAGTTGAAGTAGACTCGAAAACTCTACAGTGACAATTCTTCATGGAAATAAGAAATAAAGCACATAGTCTTGTCTCATTAAACAAAAAAGAAGCACCTTAGAGCATTGCACTTCAACTTTTCAACCTTCAACAATGAGTCCAAGTTCAAAGCCTTTCTAGCAGGCTTGTGTGAATGGAAAATTTGTAGGAAGGGATGAACAAATTCTAGTAAATTGTGACTTGCGAATGATCATTAGCCATACAAATTTGGAATACCAAGCTTAAGAGGAGCATATAGAAACCTGTCTAGACAAGGTTTGAGACTTAATCTACACATTCAAAGAGTGTCGAATTACTCAAATTCCTTAGGGAGAAAAACCCACTCGTAGATGACCTCTCAAAACTTGCATCTATGTATGGGGAATAGTTTGGGGTGTAGGTCCTTTTTGAATATTTCCCTCGTTGAAGTATAAGAAAAGAGAAGACTACCCACCTCTTCCAAGTTGACCGTGTCTCCTTTTTTATGGATCCTATCTATAGATATTTGAAGATAAGGAAAGCTCTCAGATGACAAGGTCCAAGTAAGAAAGGTTCAATGATAAGTGACAAGGTATATTCTTTTTGAAGATGAGCTCCACAAGAGAGGTTATACCCTCTCATACTTAAAAGACAAGCGAAGCTCAAACTAGAGGAGCTCCATGTATTAGTATGTACTATCCACTAGGGGATAAAACACTCACCAATAAAGTCCTATGGAAAAACTATTGTTAGCTAACACTTAGCTTAGATGCTCTAGAGTTAGCAACATGTGATAGTTACTAAACACATGCCTCAATGGTCTAGGAGCCTCTTGAAATTTAGCATCCATCAAAGTTATGTGACCTTTCCCTTAGTGGGGTTAAACTTTATCAACCCCCTTTTGACATGTAAAGGATAAGTAAGATTCATTGTAATAGTTTGACTACTTCACAAAGGGGGAGAAAATGGGCCCACTCGCATAAATAACTATGCAAAAGACCATGAAGTTCATAAGCTAGTCAATCGTATTCAATTTTGGAGTACCCTATGCCATTATCTTAGATAATGGAAAATGGTTCAACAAAGATAGGTTTAGAAAATTATGGTTAAACTTAAGAATTCAACATTTCTTCTCTGTACCTACTCATTCCCTAGTAAACAGACAAGTAAACAATGTTAATAAAATCATCAATCACACCTTGAAGACCAAAATTGGAGGAAGGAAAGGAATGTGGGCTGAAGAGCTCCCATAGGTGATTTGGTCTTATCAGACAATAATGTGATCTACCATGAGGGAGACAACATGCTCCTTAGCATTTGAGATGGAAGTTGTAACCATCATAGAAGTAGGAGTCCCAAAATCAATGACTTCTTACTTTGATGCAAAACAAAACTTTGAAGAACTTAAAACCCAAATTGACATACTCAAAGAGAAAAGAGAAGAATCATAAACTTAATTGACTACCCAACAAAGAACTTCAAAGCACTATGAGTTAAACATCTAGTTAAGAAGCTTTAAAGTCAGGGACTTAGTGCTTTGAAAAGTATGTTAAACACTAAGGAAGTAGGAGCCAAAGTACTTGAGCTACATTAGGAAGGAACTAGTCAAGTTCTCATGGCACTAGGATATGACCAATATGAGTCTGAAGACGTAAAGTTGAATAAACTTGGCAAAGCTTTGAATGTTGAATGCCTTAAAATGTATTTCTAGTAGGAAACTTTCTACAAAACATTTTCACATCCCATCCTTATGTAACAATTATGGAAAGTTTTGTACCTATGAATTTGTGACTCTTTTCCGGCTCTTTTAAGGCTGGTTTGTTCATGGTTTAGGGGTGCCTTGGAGGGTGAAACATGTCAAAAAGTGTCCAAACAATTACAAAGAAATTTGTATAAAAATCCAAGATGAGACATTTTAAACTCATTCTTTGTGTAATAGTATTTGGCATGGTTTGAATCTTACCTTTGTAGCTGACGTCCATCTCATTTAAGGTTTTCTCTTCATGCCTTATGAGCACTAAAGAAGTGTTAAAAAAAATCACAAGAAAAGACTTCAAAATATGTAGCCAATCGAGCATTTGAACTCACCTAAAATGGTTTTGGGTGCCTTATACCCCATTCTTTTTAGTAAACTTTTGGCTAACAGAAAATTGTATTTCATAGAGTTTAAGGTGAGAAGTTATCTTAAAAGCTAAGTTCTTTTGTATCCTTTTTGCTGATTTTTCCTATGCTCTTTTGGTAGAAAAGAAGAGGGTGATAATAGAGGTGTGTATATGCTTATCTTGTATGCATAAGAGAGTAATAGGGTGTGTGATATTTTGGAATGGATAGGGTAGGTTTTCATGATTTATTGGGACATCTTAGGTTTAAATATAATTTAAGTTGGCGATGTGATGATAATGGTTGAAAGTCCAAATTAATAACATCCTAATTTTCCTTCCCTTTCTCTTTTGTACATTTTCTAGAGTTTAATTTTTTTGAATTTTTACCTTTGGCTAGAAAATATGGGAGAATATCATAGTTTGGACATCCCATATGTGCCCTTTTATATATATTGTTTTATTTTTCATATTTATTTTATTTTCCTGGCTTAGTTTATATTTTTGTATTTTTAAAATTTTTAATACTTATGTTTTTTATTAGAAATGCCTTTAAATTCATGAGAAAAATAATTTGACTATTCTTGGATATTTTTTAAACATTAATATCCTTAATGAAGTGGTGTCTTACACATAAAAAATGTACATGGGCTCTTTATGACTTATTATACCGAAAAAGATTCCCATGTGTTTTTAATTCTAAGTATATTATTCCTCAAAAATTTCGTAACACTAAATTAATTTGTTATTATATTTTTTCTTGAATTTTTTAATTTTTTGTCTATTATTAGACAATGTAATTAGAAAAATTGTATAGGTCTCCACACACATAGGAGCCATTATAGTGTTGCAAGATTCATGCACATGTCATCTAAGGATGGATGAGCTGATCTTGGTGGCCAAATTATGCATCATGCCTTTCCATGGATATAGTGTCATTTTGGGAATGGATTGACTGACCTACTATTAGGCTCAATTAGAGAACACAAGACATAAAGTTATATAGATGTCACCATCAGGAGAGCAGATGAGGATCCAAGGTAATCTATATAGAGGATTCAAAAGCACACAATTAGCTTTGCTGGGATGTATGCAAGACTAGAGTGACTTTAGGTCATTGCTACAAGAGGACCGACCAAACACCTTTAGAGCTATTAACAACATCCCTATAGCCAAAGGCTTCATAAATGTATTCTCATATGATTACTAAGGTTACCACCCCAAAGGAAGGTTGAATTTAGTAGTGAATTATAGCCAAGGAAAAGTCACATCCCCATTCCGCCTTATTGGATGGCATCAACTAAGTTGGCCAGGTTGATGGCCCAATCAAATGAGCTAAAAGAGAAAGTATTTATTAGGCTGAGCAAGTTGCCTTGGGAGCCCCATTATTGTTTGTTAAGAATGAGGGCCCCATGCAATTGTATCGTCCACAAAATATTAAATCAGACCACTATGAAGAATAAGTAATCATTATCCAGGATTGTTGACTTGTTCAATTGGTTGAGAAGAGTCATTTCAAAAGGGGTTTTTTGCACTCGGTATGGACTCTTTGAGTTCACTATGATGTCGTTTGTGCTCATGAATGCCCTTGCAACATTCATGTATCTTATGATATGGGTGTTCAAACTATATCTTTGACAAAGTTGTTTTGGTGTTCATTTATGACTTCTTAGTTTACTCAAGGATTTTTGAAGAGTACAAGGAGCATCTGTTGACAATACTACAAACACTTTGGGCACATGAGTTGTAAACAAAACTTAACAAGTGTGCGTTTTGGAGGAGGACATGTCATTTATGACTAGGGATAGTTGTAGATATGACTAAGGTAGAAGTACTTACTAATTGGAAGTAACCCATGACTATGACAAAGATTAGGAGCTTCCCAGGACTCACAAGGTACAATACGTGGTTCGTTTGAGATTTCTCCAAGCTGATTGAGCCCATAACCAAGCTTACTACGAAAGGTGTTAAGTTTGAATGGAACAAAAAATGTGAACAATCCTTCCAAGAGCTAGAGAAGAGGTTGGCATCCACGCCTACCTCAACTTCACTTACATGTAGATTGGGTTATGTACTATACCTAGATGTTTGGTTGAATGAATTGGGTGTTGTGCTCATGTTCGAGGGTAAGGTAGTATAACACCCTAGTTTTCAGTCCTTTCATTTTATCACATTAATGTCATGCATAGAGAGGCGCACCCGTAAACCATTAATTACATTACATGTGTCACCACCGAGAACTAGGACATTGCTAATTCTAATGTCTGTCAAATATGAACATCATGAGTACATGCAAAAGGTCTATCAACCTCTTGGACAGATCAAGATATATCAACTGGCGATAAATTAAGAGAAAATCCGATCATAAACCAAATGATTAAATCAACTTAAACTAGAAATAAAATTCTCAAGTAATAGTTTGAAACCTTGCCCATGTGGCCCAATATTGACTTCTAAAAACATTAAAACAAAAAGCAATCATTTGCCTCGTTTAAACTAATGTACCTAAAACAATTGAAAAGAATCCATGACAACCTCAAGAGTGAGTTGTACAACCAACGCGGTACCTAGTTGTATCGTCAACACGAACAACCTCAAAGGTTACCTGAAATGAAAATGTGAGGTGAACTCAAGAGCCTAGTGGATCAAACACAATACATCCATGGTATTATTTAAGCTAAAATATCAAACACGCAATTACTTCAAACACATTAGGCGTTTTAGTCTTTGAGTTGTTCAACAGTTTTTAAATTAGACCAAAAGACTTAACCCTAGTGTTCTTTCATCATTATTATGTCAAAGAGACAAGGAAAATGCACTATATGCCATATTCTTATGAGATGTGGGGCACACCCATTACCCAATATAGGAACTAGGGTCACACCCATTGCTCCATCACCAAAGAACTAGGGACACCCACATCATTCTATCAGTGGGGATTAGGGATAACCCATTATTCCATCTGCAAAAACACCCACAGTGATCCTCTGTAGACCATTGGAACAGTACGTGGTTCAAATCTTAATTTATCTTTAATTATAATCATATAGTCATTCATCGCATCATGTTAAGCATGAAAAATAAAGCATGTAATATTATTCAAATAAACTAAACGTGTTAATCATTACATATCTAATGACATAATAACATGTAAACAACCATCATGGATACATACATCATGTTATACATCATTCACCCTAACACAAGAGCTCAAGGTATCCAATCAATGTCAAGATGTACCCTAGCATGCTTCTAGACATTTAGAACAAAATAAACACACATTATATTTAACATCAGAACTCAGATAAGACTAGGGAGCAAGATAATCATATCCACTTGTTATTCGTATCCCTTGGGCACTCGTCTAGTTGCTTTGTACAGTTTCGAATCCTCAACCTTGTGATTTAGTATATTATCCTCATCAATATAAACATTCACATAGTTTTTAACTCATCGAACAATTATTCACTAAATAGTATGTTATATGATAATCAAATGGGTTAAGGTGTGTGCACGAGACTCAAAAAACGTAACTTTCATCGTGCTATTGCGGTAACCCTAGCGTTAATGTGGTAACACGAGGTTAGTCTCGCATGCACAGTGTGCTACTGTGTTCCGTACCGCGGTAGTCATGTGGTATTCTAGGAAATCACATTTTGTTTGTGCGTTTCCCTTTTCCCTCATGCCTGAGACTTCAATATCTCAACTTAGAATTCAAAATAAGCATTTTCATGGATAGAAGAATCTTATACCTAGGTTTGTTTTATCGATCCACTTGTTCATTTTTTGAGAGTGCAAGGAGTGTTTTTGGTGCCTTAAGGTCCTTTGCATGGCTGTCCGTTAAGTTGTCACCTTCCAAACTTCTCGCAAATGGATCTAGTCCATAGAATATTTGTACCCCTTTGTAGTAGTTTATATCCCATAAGGAAAGTGCATAGAATGGATTAGAATAGATCTGGAGTGTTTATGAAAGAGGAATGGTTTAGGGTTACTTACAGTGCAGTTTCGGAGTCTAACCAACGTCTTCCTGGTGTACCTTCCTTATCGCTTCTATTGTGAGGCCGTTGGAGGAGATCAAAAGTCGAAGCTCAAACCAAAATGTGTGGAAGAATAGGAGGGTTTCAAGGACAACCACGGTTTTTCGAGCAAAAAAAGAGGGTAGCAGAGTAACTAGTGCGATTAGGGTTTTCGTGCACTCATATTTATATATAGCTCAGCATTCCAAAGTTTCTATTTCTAGTCTTTTATCGCAAGACCACGATCTTGCATCCCAGTACCACAGTTCTAAAGTTGTTCCTAATCGTAGGACCGCAGTCTCATGTCTATACTATTTTTAATCACAAGACGACTGTCCTCGGGTGAATCGTAGGACTGCGATCCCTTTGCAAAAATTTTTTTTATCTGCATTTGTTAGTTAATCCTTTAAGGTATTACAAGCAATAACCTATGCATCACAATATTTGACACCTCATGAGAAGAGTTATCTTACCTAGCCATGATCTCAAACTGGTAGGCATAGTCTTTACATTGAAGATATGGTAGTATTACTTGTATGGGGAGATTTTCAACTTGTATTTTGCTCACAAGAGCCTCAGGTATATACATACATAGAAGGACTTGAACTTGAGACATAGATGTTGGGTAGAGTTTCTTAAGGAGTATGATTTTCAATTGCTTTACCATTTGGGTAAAGCCAATGTTGTGGCCAAGTCACATGTAGAGGATAAAGGGAGAACATAGGCTTAGTAAGTCTTAAAAGACTTTGACTCGAGAGTGTTTCTAGGTACAAATTGAGGATTCCATATTTGCTATTAGGAGTGAATCAAATTTGGTATGATGTCTACTTGAGACTTAGGCTTGGGTTGTGTGGATCATAGATATTAAGGCCAAGATATCATAAGGTAAGGACCCAACGTTTCGTGTTAATGCTAAGGGACTATTGAGGGTTAGAGGGTAGATTTTTGTACTTAATGATGATCATATGAAGCTACCTATCCTTGATGATATACATTAGACTAGACATACCTTACACCATGGAGTAGATAAGATGTACTAGAACATGAAGAAATCTTACTAGTGGAAGGGTATGAAGAAAGATGAGGCCTAATATGTGGACAAGTGTATCACATGCCCATGGAGTGCGAGAAGCCTTTCAAGTTATTACAACCTCTACAAATCTCTGAGAGGAAATGAGATAACATAGCCATGAATTTCATGACCAAATTGTTGAGGAACTAGAATGGTGAAGGCACAATATGGGTGATAGTTGATAAACTCACCAAGGTAGCTTACTTCCTACCTCTCAGGTCCACTGATCCAATGCATTACTTGTCCACTGATCCAATGCATTACTTATGAGAATTTCATGTTAGGAAGATACTTAGACTACATGGAGTGTCAAGGTCAATAGTATTAAACAATAATGCTAGGTCGATCGTACATCACATTAGTGAAGGTATTTTTGAGGTAGCATGGACTCGAGGAAGAAACCTATGAGCTAGAGACCAAACTTAGGACTGAATACCTAGAATTGTTCCCGAGGTAGATCTCATTTGGTCATAGCATGGAACACAAGTAAGTTCTTTTTTTCTTAAAACAAATTTTGATGGTGAAATTCTCTTTTAGGGGGTAATATTGTGATATCCTAAAAATTTAACCCTAATTAACCATGAGAAATAGTAATCAATCACAATTAAAACAACTGAGTACAAAACAACCCTAATTGACATGTAGAGCAAGGACAATTTGAAAATTAATTTGAGTACAAAACAATTGAGTACTGACAAAATTGATTTCAAAATTAAGGCATTGAGGAGAACTTAAAAAAACTGCTGCAGCACACTATACACCATAAGTTGCAATGTGCTACATCGTGAAACATGTTTGAAAAGCACTAGATTGTAAAGTGCTGCACAAGCCAAGCAACACACTACTCTATAATTTCATAAACACACGTTTGCCTCAATTTTCATGTTGATCCAAGGGTCTTATGGTGCAATAGGGCCCTCCCATGAAAGAACACAATTGATACTTATTGGACATTTTAGGTTGATGTAAATTTCATCTTTTGGTAAAAGAGAAATGAATGCAAAGATGGAGCAATGAATATTTTCAAATTGGTGAAAGTCAAAGGTATGTATGCATGACACCTTGATTCTCTTTCCAACACTCATGCAACATCCAATCATATTGTGACAATCTTATCATTGGTTACAACACCTAAACCTTGCTAAAATATAGTCCTAAGCTAGTCCAACCCTAACTTAACCTTTCCCCCTTATTAAAGGAGATGAAATAAGAGAAAATGAGTGCATTCTCTAAATGTTGAGCAAAGGGAAAGGAGGAGGATATGAGTGGAATGTGGATGATGATTTTTGTAACCTAAAGAAGCATGAAACACTGCATTGTAAGTATCTTTCAACTCTCAATTCCATGGTTCATTTCTTACAATAGTTCATATATAAATAACATATAGGGATAATGAAACTTTGGGCTTGAACTTCTTAGGGAATAAGTTTTGAAGACCTTTACAAACTAGTAGATAATGGCTAAAGCCATGATTAATGTTTCATGAATGGTGGAAATCCATTACCAAAAGCCCACAAAATGATTGATTAAAGTTAAGTGAAGCAATTGGTGCCATTGTGAATGCCTAAACCTAAAGCACACTTTAAATTTCGATCTAAATCAATAGGTGGAGATTCAACCCAAACCCCTAACAACGCTTGAAAAAAAACTAAACAAGGACAACACCGCAACGTGAAGGTTGAGAATCAATAACTCTAGGCCAAGAACCAAGTCATTCCAGCTAGTGGTCTAAAATTAATTTCTAGGCCTAATTATTGGCATAATAGTCAAATTTAAGGTCAATCTAGAAACAATAGGGACCAAACTGACTTAAAAGGCCATATCCATGAGATTTCTCGTGCAAACTATTATAGAAACACCTTAAGAATGATATAATTTTTTTTACCCAAAGTGCCCAAATTGAGTAGCCAAAGTTAGGCACTCCACCATTTCAATAGATGCTATTGAATCTCATTACAAGATAGGAAAATACACTCTTTTGACCTTGAATCCCTAAAATGCCCAAACTATCATAGAATTGTTGAGCATTAAGATATGAACAAAATAAGTTATAAAACTCAATAAAACTAATGAAGATAAGGCCTCAAACTCAGGATCAAAACAATGCACTACTTTGTGACCAACATAGAGCAACACATTGCATTGAATGGTACAGTGCATTGCACTACCTAGAATGCTTGTCCAAAGTTTAAAAAACTTAGAGCACCATGTTGCATCGACTATGCAACATTGTTTTCCAATATTGTCCAACAGATAGATTTTGACGCATGCTTGATTTCACGCACATTTTAGCCAAGTTTTTGGGGATTCAATGATGGGTTCTAACAAGCACTAATGGCCCAAGAACACACATCACAACACTAATTAAAAATGGTTACTCGGTAAGAAACATATGCACTAAAAATTGGTATTTATTTACATGAAAGAGAGATCAAAACTACACCAACAACTGAGCATTGAGTTGGATACTCACAATCACTAATTTGCGGAGTACATTGTAGGCAGTGTTGAGTATATTCCTATTCCTCGACTTGCTTGCACATTCATGTACAACAATTATGATAAAGGGCCTAGGTAGTAATAGAATGTGTATCATTGCTACTTGTATGCATGCTATATTGTTGTGATATTTGGTATCTTGGTTTTGTACACATGTTCTTGTTTGGTTATGACTTGTCATATGAACATAACGTTATTCATGATGCATACAACCATAGGGTTATAAGTAATCCATAATAAGATACATGAGCGACATACATCACGACTTGTGTGTATGTGTGCAACATATTGATGCTAGTAGCCTAATCAATGAGTGCAAAGATATTATAAATAAAGCATGCGGTATGGTGATGATAAACTTTTAGTGGTACGTGAACATGCTAGTGTAACATGAAAAGTGAAACCTCAAAATGATGTATGGGTAACATGATACTTTACATGTAAGTTTTATAAGCATAGAAATCAATGTATGATGCAACCTTACATAAAATTACACCATTAAGGTAAGAATCCACATTCTATGATGGCTAGTTATTTGATATCATTAATAGTTAATGAATTTTCTTGTTGGCTTGTCTAGTTAACTTAAAAAAATTTCCTATTTGATCTTGATCTAGGGGTCAAGATGCTTCTTTAAAAATCACACTTGACCATTAGCTACCTTGAGGATTTTGATCACTTGTACGATACCATGGTCATTCATTAGGTATCCTTGGGACTGTTGAATTGTTGGACTACCTTAAAGCTTGGTACACAACCGAGTGTTTGATTAAGTAACTAATTTGTTTTTTGAAATGCTCTAATGTATTGTAGTGCTTGCATAACTGCTGTGGGTGTATGTTTTAACTGATAACGAAGTAGAGCTGTATGATCCACTAGGGTCGTAGAGCACATCCTTTTTTCTCTTAATTTTAGTTGTAGGCGCACCTTGAGATGGTAAGGGAGTAAACCTCACTCACATGTCATTTGTGTCTCTTATTTGTTTTCTTTTCTTTCTTTCTTTTTTTTTTTTTTTTGCTCTTAGATTTTTGTGTAGCATTATTGGGTTTATAATATGCAACAATGCCCATGGTAAGAATAAGAAATTTATGTATATGGTGAATTTATGATCTGTACCTTATGGCATGGAGATTGAGAATATCCAATGTGAAAACATGATGTTGCACAAATTAAAAATGTGAACCTTACTAATGCATCTGTTACAAGAGTTGGAACACTCAACACAAAAGTGATTTTGAAAATGGTCATGTTTAGAACAAGGAAAGAAAGAAAGAGAAAGAGATAGATATAAACAATAGCGCTTCCTTTCCCCTTCGAGTTTTGAAAATGATTCAATCATCTCAAAGTAATCAAATGGTTTTCAAAGTAACTAAAAGAAGACAATGTGAAACATGAAGAGGAAGGGCGTGTTAAATGAATCTAAACTCAAACACAATGAGTAAGTAACAAAAAGAAGATAAGGTTTACCTAAGGGCAAACTCTAACCTAGAAGCCTAGGAAGATAGCGAAAGAGTACCTCTAAAAACAAACAATAGGTAAAAGTAAGAGCACTCTGCAAACTATCAATGTTGGGAATAGGAGTGCCCAAATGATTATAGGGAGTCACATTATATAGATGGACCCTTACTAGTTATTAATGGATATGCTTGTGTACCCTTGTCGAGACACACACTCAATGGTCTAGGTTGGAGGACCCGTGTAGGCGTAACAACTCTTAGATTGCTTATTGGGGCATGGATTAGGAGAGCCATCCATCCATGCTTTTCTTAACAAAAACACCTTTTTGATGTTCATCCTTAAAGAGAAGGTTTTCAACAATTTGAGTAGGCCCAATGACTCCGCAAGAGAATTGTAAGATGGGAATGACATATATCTTGAGGTAAATTAATAACATTGATACCTTTCACACCTTGAGGTAAATTAATAAGGCCTTATTCCTTGAATAAGGTTGGAGGATATAGGGGTAAATGTTGAATCCTTTGCTAGAACCAGCTGAGTTCCAAGGTAGCAATTAGCACATTAACCTGTCATTCATGACATCACATTGCACACCACCTCCTTTGCCTTGATTCAACCCAATCCAAAGATGATCTGTGATTGAGGAGTGTGAAAACTTGCTTAGTAAAGGAGTGTTGACTAAGCATATAGAGAAAATATTTTTTGTCCCGCTACTTGGTAAGGAAAACCATAAAAAAAGCGCTTTTAATAAATGACAATTTTTTGGGTCCTACCAAAGAACAAGAAGAACATTATTCTCTAACAGTCCAAGAGCACATAATCATCTACTTGGAAACTTGCACTCATCACCATCTATAAGTATGCATACTAATAAGCCAAAAGACATGACAATTTTCTACTAGTGATTAAAAAGTTCATTTTTTGCCCTTTCCTTCAATTCAAGTAATCATCTTCCATTCTATTCCTTTTGGTTTATTTACTATCATATTGTTTCATTTGTTGGTCAATTTTTGCACCAGTATATTCTATGGGACAAAAACCCAAACTTAAAAGATAAGAAAAACTATTTTTTTGAATTTCTCCCCCTTTTTTACATCATATTCAAAACTTTGGACAATAACCCAAAAAAAAAAAGCACAAAACATTCCAAAAAAAAAAGTTCCATCGCCTTTGACACCAATATAGCCCATGCTTTGGAATATATGCATAATTAAATCAAGCTCATGAACTCTTAAAGCACCACAACAGCGTATAACATTTTTGAATAGTTTTCTTTCATTCGAGATCATTAGCCTAACTCTGCCTTTTTATTAGAGAATATATATATATATATATATGTTGTATTGTACTCAAAATTATTATTTAAAACGGGAAATGCTAATGTTCTTTTTGCTTTTTATTTATTTATTTATTTTTTTTGCTTATCTTGTATGACATTCTGAATTGTCACTTCAATAATTGGTTGTTCTCAAAAGAGCAAAAAGTACATACTTATTTTAGCAAAAATGATCTTGTGACCTTTAGCGTTAGTATTGCTAGAAAAGCAAGATCTCTTAGAGCTTGTTTGTCCAGGATTAATCTTGAGCAAAAAAATAAAAATAAAAATCATGAAGATTTTCATATAAAAATAATGAGAATTTTAAGATTTGCATTCTTTAAACGAACATTTTTCCTCTGCCAAATAACTCTTAAGAAAAATTTCCACTCAAGTATATTTAGAAGAGCTTTTATAAGGTGTTTTCGAGCTAAAATATTTTTAAAAGTATTTGGTAACTTCTACTTAGAAAAAAAAATAATTTTCTTCTTTAAAAAGAAGTAACAAAAGACTAGTTTTTTGTTTTTTTTTTTGCAAAAGCATTTCTCCAAAGAAACACTTTTGAAAGACCTTATCTTCTAATTGTTGAGCATATGTATTATTAATTTACAAGATGCTAAAATGGCACTAAATCAAAAGACAATTAATCATAATGACATATGTAATTACATCAAGACGATTAATAATGGAAGAAACAGTATTGATCTACCTACAAAAACATTAATAAAATTTAAGACTACAGTGACGCATTTATAGTTACTATATATAATCACATGCATCTTAAGATGTGTAATACACAAAACCTGTGAATATAAATGTGTAATTAAACTTTTGTCTGCATAATTTATGGTTGGATTAACATATTTTTATATAATAATAACCCTATATCATTGCACACTGCTAACATACTAGAAAATAATAAATTCCTACAAAAAAAAAATTGAAAAAAAAATAAAAAAAAGTGCTTCACTAATTGATCCAATCAATACCTCTACATAAATTGTCCTTGTATAACTTTATACTATACTGCACACATCTACTACTAGTTTCTTGTGTCTAATGCCATTATCTTCCCTCAAAAAAACAGCTAAGTGTGTACAAGCCCGGCTGTACATAAATTCCCTCAACATGGTCATCAGGCGCTGTATACATAGCGTACAGGATGCTGCAATGAATTAATACAATTAATAGTATTCCAGCGATCTACTCTCCGACCAAGTTAGAGGGGCACTTAATGCACAAAGGCCATGCATCTCTACTTTTTTCATTTCATGTCTTTAATGAGGCCAGGCCACATTAGTTTATTCGTTGCCCTTCACGTATATAGCACCGGCCACGTATTCTTTGTCAGCCAGGGTTACCCCTTAATACATGACTTTGCGTCCACCACACATTTTTGAGCCACTGTATTTGCACACTTTGGGAGCCTCTTTAAGAATCTAGAGGGAAACTGGAAAACTTTTGTGATTCTTATTCTTATTTTGACATTAATTTTTACTAAATGACTAATATGAAAAACGTGGGATGGAGAGGGTGTTTTCTTAAAATCTCGTGAAAATTGCGTTAAAAGAAAAAGAATCACAAACACAAAGTTGCGGCTAACCGTGTGTCTCCCTTCATTTTGCACCATTATTATTGTTATTATTATTATTATTACTATTATTTCAATTTCTTTAGGTGGGACGTACATCTGCATCATGAAATCCCTTCCAATAGTAGCCAAACAAAGATCATCAATGAGATAAATGAATTCTATATATATTGAATACAATGTTATATATATATATATATATATAAACGCTAACTAATACATGATCAAAAAATGAATTCTATATATATTGTCATATTTTGTATTTTTTTGATCATGTATTAGTTATCGTTTATATATATATATATATATATATATAAGATGTTACAATACCCCCCTCAAACTCAAGGTGGTAATAAAGAAACCATATTAAGTATATCAATTAAGTCACAATGTTTGCTAAGTGGGTGAGCTTCGGTGAAG
>JAJIYU010007317.1:0-19409 GCA_030144865.1 Tinospora cordifolia | reverse complement strand
AGAACATGAGACTAAAATAAATAAATTCAGCATATAATCAAACTAAAAATTCAATCATGGAACACTCAAAATCATGCATCACATATTGAAATCAAACCTAAACATGATACTAGGCATGACATAATTAATATGCATGCATAAATTCAAATATGAATCAAATCTAAAACTGAAAAATATTTTAGCATGCTCAAACTGAAAATGAAAAGAACGTTCATAGCGTCGCCTTGACCACTATGATGGTACGTGGTTATTATCACCATCGTCTTAGCTTAACTCTCATTTTATGATCTCATAAAATAAATTTTAGAATATGAAATCAAACTAAAATTCAGAATATACACAATCAATTCATGAAACACTCATAAAACATGCATCATATTTTAATTTAAAAGCGTAAGCATGATACTAATATGGCATGGATGATATAATTGCTTAAACATGAATCAAAACTAAAAAATTGCAATAAACTTTTAAAATTCTAAAACTAAAATTGAAAATCTTTGATTTCAGTGAAAAATACACAAATAATGAGTATGTCATAAATTTAAAAAAGAAAAGAAGAGTGTTCTAGAAATCACTTCTACCTTGTGACGCTTTCTTCAGAAATTTCTGCAACAATTCCCCCACGTACTAGTGCCAACAAAAATCACCCAAATTAATTCTCCAACCCAAGAGAAAAACTTCTCACACACAAGAGAGAGGAAAGAAAGGTGAAAAGAGGTGCCAAGAAGAGGGCTTAGAGAAAATAAGAGAAAATCTCAACTCTTATTTTTAGAATGAGGGAAGTGAGAGCTTAGGGGGGTTTATATAGATTTTCAAAGGGGAAAAAATAGAAATTTTTGAGTTTTTCTTGGAGTAAAACACCTAAATTCTCTAGAATTTTGTATTTCCTAATTATAAGAGGAAAATAAGTATTTTTGGATTTTTTGGAATTTAAAAATTAATTTTTGGTATTTATTTCGATTTTTTTGATAATTTTTGGTGAATTTTCTGTCGATTTTTTTCGCATTTTTTCGTATTTTATAAACTGGCTAATATCTCAGTGCATCAGATCATCCTCAAGACACGCACACAAATCAGATCGGAGGGTCGAAATTGGCGTGCGTGGAGTCGCACCGTGCAACTTCACAATCGAGATTTCACAACTTTGATCACGGCCGTCCAATCGTCCTTGATCATCTCTATTGATTCGATCTTCGTTATCCTGTGCACTCGGGTGTTGGTGCAGATCATCTTGCGACCGTTGGATCGCGAGATCGGATTTGGATCGACAGTTTGCTGCCGTTGGATGCATTTTGAGTTATATTTATATGATTTTCAATTGAATTTCATGTTCTATTTTTGGATTTTTGCCAAATCTTAATCCAAATTGACTTTCTAATCTTGTTTTCATAAAAAATTGCACATATCCTTGTCTTTTTTGGCTATGATATCCCGTGATAATATTCATATATTTTCATCCAAAAATCCATTAAATTGATTTTATTCCTTATTTGACTGTAACACCCTGGCCCTCCTGCGGTTCACCTCGCGGGTTCCCTCCGGCCGCGCGCGACTGAGAAGGCGCGCCTGCTTGACTGGAAAGCTGCCACTTCATCGTCCACTGAGAGCTAGAGTGCTACTGGAATCGTTTCTCAGATTATGTTTCTCTTCCTTTCTATCTCATTCAGGAAATAAAATTCATTTAAATAGGCACTAATTTTTTTTTGAAATAAACTTCTAAATAAATAAAATGGATAGGTGCACTTTTAAATGAAATAAAGACATTGAGTTCAAATTTAAACAATTTAA
Organism: Tinospora cordifolia; assembly: GCA_030144865.1. NCBI lineage: Eukaryota > Viridiplantae > Streptophyta > Magnoliopsida > Ranunculales > Menispermaceae > Tinospora > Tinospora cordifolia. Next base: position 17,618 of record JAJIYU010007317.1, on the reverse strand, counting down.
AAATCTCCAAAATAATCCCCAACATTTAATCATGTGTAAAGTCTTAAAACCAAAGGAAAGAAAAGGGGCACATGCCCAGTTCAGTCAAATACAAAGGCAAAATGCGCAGCAAACACTAACAACCTCCTCGGCAAGGTTTCAAAATAACTGAGTCCTCTGCGATGTCCTCAACTCGTGCTGTCTCAAAAATCACCTGAAAAAGAAAGGGGGTGAGCTCGAGAACCCAGTGGATCATACCGCACATCACAAGCATTATTCAGACCAAAATACCAAACATGCAAACACTTTCATTACATTAGGGCATTTTAAACACTTATTTGTTTTTCGTCACAGTTAAAACCAAAAGGTTTGTGGCCTCGGTGTCCCCTTCGTGGTCCGAGAACGAATCCGAAGGTACCGCCAGAAGGCCGGTTACCTTTTGGGACCCTGGCGGGGTGTAAGTTCCGATGTGACATTCAGCCCGCAACCAATTTCCTTGAAGACACCCACGATGACACCCTAAGGTCGGTCACCGCGCCAGTACATGGTTCTTTTGTTGTAATTTAATCTTCTTTAGTTTCACGGACAAGTTTTCAATCCATAATAGCATAACATGCACTAACCTATGCAATTAAAATAATATAATCATTCAAGCAATCTTATCTCTAGAAAACACATAACCGGACGTCATGATATCATGGCAATCATTCCAATCAATTCACACATTCCTAGTAGGATACTAAGTACAAGAACAAAAAAAAAAAACAACCATCATGTTTTATATTTAAAATCCAAATAATAATAGAGAGTGTAGTAATCACACCCACATGATTTTCGGTGTCCTTTGCACATCTTCAACGTATTTCCCCGCTTCTTGATTTTTAATCTACAAATCGAAATCATAATAGTTAATTCCTAGAGTTCCCTTTGTCCGATTAGTACCACTAAACTAAAATATTCCTAAGAATCTGATATTCCTAAAATTTTCTTAAAGATTAAATTCTAAAAATTTAGTCTTTCCAATTTTCTTTTTTTTTCATCTATGTCAAGATGAATTTAGCACTAGGTCTCAAAATCTTTAGAGCTTCTACCAATAATAATTTTTTTTCTTTATCTCTCAAGAAAATCATTCATATCAAATTAATATTCCTCAACCACAGAGACTCACTGCTCTTTAATTTTTTTTTATCTGACAATAGAAAATTACATATTAAATTCTTTAGGCCTCTAGCACTTTTCATAATTAAATAAAATAAATCTAAGGCTTAAAACTATTCAAAAATCCCCTTAACTCTAAATAAATAATTTATGTTTCCATAAGACAAGTCTAACATTTAATATATGCATCAAGATTCCAAATAGATTCAATCTTTGATCATATCTCTTTTCATATCGCAATCATCCACTCATTTCATAAATAAATTCTTTACGAACAAAATAAGACTTCTAAGTTTAAAACCTAAGCTAAACTCTAGAAACATTATTTATCACATGAAAATATTTCTAAACTTCTAAATCCCACCCTTTGTACCCATTTCCAGGAAATAATTTATTTTAACTATAATAAACTCAGGGATTTAAGATTGAGAGAATTACATTTTTCTCGAAAATGTCGAACTTCCATAAATTTTCAAAATAATTAAATCTTCTATCTTGAGCCTCCATGACTCCAAAATTTTCATTCATTCTCCACATCAGTTTAATAAAATCACATAACAGTAGCTGATTTTGCTCCTTCTTCACGGACGGACTACACTTGCAACGGCTATGTTCTTCACCAATCACGCAAGCAGTTGGTTCCTTCTTCCATGGACAAGATGCAGCAGCAAGCTTAACGCAGCAGTTGTAGCTCAAACTTCTTCTTCACGATTAGCAGCTGGCCAACGAAGATGCTTCAAGCTGATAGTGAAATGTGGTAATGGCAGACACCAAGTAGTTGAGCAACCCAGAATCACGCACCAGCAACTAGATCTGGTAGCTAGACCACCAAATCACGTGATTGAACTAAATACAAAACCAAATCTTGGTCGGTTTGAGCTCATGCAAGTGGTTACAATAGCCGATCTGGTTGTGTTGAGCTAGATCGATGTGCTTTGGACTTGCAAGCTCTTCTTCTTCAGTCTGTCTTCTTCTTCACGGTAAGGTGTTGTAACTAGTTGGATGCAGCAACAACAGCTCCGAAAACAGGGGTTTGTAACTCTGTTTCTTCACCACAGATTGCAGGTGCTTGGACTACCAAATCACGCACCATCACACAACCAAGATGCACCGGCAACTAGAAAAAAAATGAAGACGCACCAGCAACTGAAAAATGAAGCTGCACCAACAATAATATCAATGGTTGCTTCAACGAACCAGCTGCAGCAGCGAAAATAGAGCTTTGTAGTTATGTTCTTCTTCTTCCACGGTGAGCTGCAACAACACTGATTTTTGCAGCTCTGTTCTTTTTTTTTTCTTCCATGGTGAGCTGCAACAGAACAAATTTTCTACAGCTTTGTTTGTTCACCACGGTTTGCAAGTAGCTGCAGCTTGCTTCTTCTTCTTCCACGGCGAGCTGCAGCAGAAACAGAGTTTGCAACTCTATTCTTCGCGGCAAACAATAGCAACTGGTTGTCTTCTTCAGCTCAGATCCATGCAAGCTGTTGTGTTTCTTGTTCTTTCTCTGCTAGCCACGGACCTGCAAACAGCAAGGATGCACCAGCAACAAACTGCACTCACATCTATTGCCAGCAACCGTCACAAACCAAATGTGCAAGCCACGAACCAAACAACAGTTGTGGGTGTTCGTTCTTCAGATCTGAAACTTTTCCAGACCATGGCTGATTGTGTAGATCCGAACCAGTTTAGTGGTTTTGAACTTGTGACGATGGTGGTTTGATGATGCCAATGGCAAATCCGGCAAGATCGAAGAAGGCCGGCCAGATTGAAGAATCAAAGATGATGAACAGTTGAAGAACCAGATGCAACGAGATCTGGTTTTGTGTGTGTGTGTGTGTGTATTTTGTTTGTGTGAGTCCAAAACATGGAACACTTCCCTTTATATATATATATCAGCATGCATGTGTTTATTTCACTTGTTTTATTCATCTCATTTTTTTTTAAATCAAACCATTACTTATTTATTTTATTCCATCTACCATATGATATTCAAAATTATGTGTCTATATATATATATGAAATATTTTTATTTAATTCACTTAGAAAAAACAATTATATATATTTTTAATTTTCATTGCGACGTGCTCAAGTTTACAAAAAATTCGAGCTATCATAATCTACCTTCCTTAAAAGAATTTCATCCTCGAAATTTAAAAGTACAGACGCCTGTATGATGCTATCCTGTCAAGTGTTCCTGGTGAAGAGGGCTGGGTATTTAGTCCGCATCTCACTCTCCAACTCCCAGGTCGCCTCTTCCAAATCATGATGCCTCCACAACACCTTGACCAAAGGAATGTCCTTAGTCCTAAGACTCTACACCTTACAGTCTAATATTCTTACTGCTGGTTCTTCGTAAGTTGCGTTGTCATGAAGCACGACCTCCTCCCAGTGTATGACATGTGATGGGTCTGGCTCGTACTTCCGCAGCATCGATACATGGAACACACTATGGATCGAGGACATACGATTCGGCAAGTCCAGCTCATAGGCGCACTCACCGACCCGCTTGAGTATCTCGAACGGACCGATAAACCTTGGTGCTAGCTTTCCCTTGATCCCAAACCATCTAATTCCTTTCTGTGGACTAATCTTTAGGAAAACTTTGGCACCCGGTTGAAATTCGAGAGGTCTTCTTCTTTTATCCGCATAACTTTTCTTCCTACTCTGAGCTGTCATTAGCCACTTTTGAATCTTCTTTACTTGAGTGTTCATTTCTTCTACCAATTTTGGTCCTATGAGTACCTAATCCTCAAAGTCTGCCCAACAAGACGGCGATCTGTAGGGTCTGTCATAGAGCGCTTCATATGGAGCCATCCATATGCTTGCCTGATAAATGTTATTGTAGGCGAACTCTGCCAAATGTAGGTACTTGCTCCAATTGCCCTTGAAATCAAGGACATACGCTTTTAACGTATCTTCTAATATCTGAATGACCCTCTCAGACTACCCATTTTTCTGAGGATGGAACGTAGTGTTCATGGTGAGTCTGCTTCCTAGCTCCTTCTGCAAACTCTGCCAGAATTGAGATGTGAACCTCGAATCTCTGTCAGACACGATGGTCTTGGGAACGCCATGGAGTCTTATAATTTCCTTGACATATAATTCTCCAAGTTTCCCGATGGGATCTATAGATCGAATGGGTAGGAAGTGAGCTACCTTCGTCAGGCGATCCACAATCACCCATATGATATCTTCCCCTTTCTGACTCCTCGGCAGGCCACTAATAAAATCCATTGCAATGTTATCCCACTTCCATTCTAGTACTGGAAGTGGTTGCAACATCCCTAAAGGTCTTTTGTGTTCTGCCTTCACTTGCTGACATGTCAAACACCTAGAAACATACTAGGCTATGTCCCTTTTCATACCCTTCCACCAATAGGTCTTCTTGAGATTTTGATACATCTTGTCACTGCCTAGATGCATTTTATACTTAGTTTGATGAGCCTCATCCAAGATGATTCTTTTGCACTGTCCATTACTCAGCACACAAACTCTGTTCCCAATCTCAGTATACCCTCTTCATCAATTTTGTAGTCTGTATGCTTTTGCCTTCTCTAACACCCTCTGTGAGATCAACGATCCACCTGTCCCCTTTCCGTTCTTCTTTACTTTGGTGTAATAAGTCTAGTTGGCAAGTCATAGCATACAAGTATGCTCGTTTTTTATTTGACGCAATACCCAATTTATATTCACTGATCAACTGATACAATTGTCCTTTGTCATCGTCCTTTTTGCTAGTTTTTCTGCTGAGTGTATCCGCTACCACATTTGCCTTGCCCAGATGGTAGTGCAGCTGAAAATCATAGTCTTTCAAAAATTCTACCCACCTTCTCTGCCTTAGATTTAATTATTTCTATGTATAAACATATTTCAGGCTCTTATGATCTGAAAATAGATCAAAGCTCTCCCCATAGAGGTAGTGTCTCCAGATTTTCAGTGCAAACACAATTGATGCTAACTCTAGATCATGGGTAGGGTAGTTCCTTTCATGAATCTTCAATTGCCTTGAAGCATACGCTACTACCTTTCCCTTTTGCATCAACACCGCACCTAATCTAACCAACGAAGCATCAATGTGTAGAGTGTACCTCACACGATGAGTAGGCGTGACTAGTACGGGTGCTGAAGTCAATCTTTTCTTCAATTCTTGGAATTCTTGTTCGCACTTATCATTCCAAATGAATTTCTCTCCCTTTCTGGTTAAGTTGGTCATTGGTCCAGCCAATTTTGAGAAATCTTGAATGAACCGACAATAGTATCCAACTAAACCTAGGAAGCTTCTGATTTCTGTCACAGTCGTAGGCTGCTTCCAGTTTGACACCGCTTCTACCTTCTCAGGGTCTACTGATATTCCTTCTGCTGAAACCACATGGCCAAGGAACTTAACCTTTTCCATCCAAAACTCATACTTGTTGAACTTGGCATATAATTCATTTCTTCTCAATACTTCCAAAACAATATGCAAATGCCCAACGTGTTCAGCCTCTGATCTAGAGTAGATCAAGATCTGATCTACAAATACTACAACAAACTAATCTAGGTACTGCCTGAAGACTCTATTCATCAAATCCATAAATGCGGCTGGCGCGTGGGTCAAACCAAACGGCATCGCAGTGAACTCGAAGTGCCTGTATCGAGTTCTGAAAGATGTCTTGTATATGTCAGACTCTCTGATTCTTAATTAGTGATACCTTGACCGTAGACCAATCTTGGAGAAATGAGCAGCTCCCCTCAACTGATCAAATAGGTCCTCTATTCCTAGGCAACGGGTATTTGTTCTTTATCGTTGCTTGGTTTAACCTTCGATAGTCTACACACAGTCTCAAGGATCCATCCTTTTTCTTTATGAATAGTACCAGAGCTCCCCATAGCAACTCGCTAGGTCTGATAAATCCCTTCTCGCGGAGCTCATCTAATTGTGTCTTCAATTCAATTAGCTCTACTGGTGCCATTTTGTAAGGTGGAATGGCTATAAGATTAGTGCCTAGATGTAATTCGATCTTGAACTCCAATTGTCTATGTGGTGGGAGTCCCAGTAACTCATCAGGGAACACATCTGCATATTCCCTCACTACAGGTATATCCTTTATTTCCTTGGACTTTTCTGTATCCTCTTCTAGTAATTGTCTGAAGTCCTCCTTCTGTTCAATAGAGTATAGCATAGCTAACATAGGACTCCTTGACAATCTATGTATGTCTCCATTTATCTTCAGTACCTCTCCAGATGGTAGCTTCACCGTTACCCTACGTCTCTGACAATCGATCTGTGCCTGATATTGGGTTAGCCAATCCATGCCCAATATCACGTCATATCCATGAAAATGGAGTGTACAGAGATTAGCTAAAATCAGCTTGTCTCCAAACCTAAGGTCACACCTATAGTATTTCCTCGAATTCACAGTAGTTCCTATGGGTGTGGTCACATCTAAAGTCATTGGCAACGAACTCTTAACCAATTGTAACCTATCTACTAAGTCCTCAGAAATAAAGGATCTAGTGGCACCTTGATCAAACAAAACTTGGACAGCAATGCCAACAAAAGAAATGTACATTCCACTGCTGGAGTGGGATTGGTTTGGGCATCTACAGCATACAGTCGGACATGGTTCCTTTGTTGTGGTTGGGACTGTGGTTGTTGTCTCTACTGTGGACCACCACTCTGCCCACGTGTCTACTGCAACTGTTGAGGGGCGGGAGCTGGTGCTTTGGTAGGACAATTTCTAGACAAATGCCCTCTCTGCTGACATGTAAAACATAACCCTTGTTTCTTAGCCCTCTCCCTCTGATCATCAGTCGCGTGGACGGGTCGAGTCTGCTGGGTCTGCTGTCTATCCTGAGTCTGAGTTTGGCTCTGTGGCTGAGGTGCTCTATACCCCTCCTATCTACTCGGCCTCTTCTGTGAAGGTCTCGCAGCCTTCTCTGACCTAGTCCTCTTCTTAACCTTCAACGCCTGCTCAAACTCCAAGTCTCTCTCCAAGATCTGCGCCCTCTCTATAGTATCCATAAACGTCGTCAGCTTAAGTAGTGCCATGATCTTTCTTATCTCCACTTTCAAACCCTCAATAAAATGATTCGTCTTGGACTGTTCATCCATAACCAAAGCAGGACCAAATCTGGCCAACTCTGTAAATCACTCCTTGTACTCTGTGACCATCATAGTCCTCTGCTTTAGGTTGACAAACTCTGACTACAACTGTCTCTTTCTTGCAGTGGAGAAAAACTTACCATAGAACCTTGTCTTGAATTCCTCCCAAGTCATCACTGTCTGGTCAATGGTGGGGTCGTTCACAATCATCTCCCACCAATGGTAGGCTGGCCCTACCAACTGATGCACTGCCAGTGCTATTCTCTTGGGCCCAGATGCCCCCATCGCGTCCAGGTGCTTATTCATCTATGTAAACCACCTGTCAGCCACCACATAATCACTTGTCCCCTCAAACGTACTAGGAGTAGTTTTTGAAACTCCACCAATAGATCCTTCTGTTCCCTACAAACCCAATAGGTCTATCCTGTGGCACTGCCTCTGTGGAAGTGGACCCCTAATGGACCTGAGGCTGAGCCTATGCCGGTGGCTCTGTCGATAACTGTGGTTGCACCTATGGCTGTACCGGTACTGATGGCTGTGTTGATGCTAATGGCTGCTACGTCCTCATGGCCTACTCCACTACCCTCTGCCTCATCTCGATGATGGCTTTTGGCGTCAGTGTAACCACTACCGGTGCTGGTGTCACAGGAGTGCCCTCATCACTATGCCTTGTCTCGGCTCCATCGCTGCTTCCGGTCACACCTCTCCTGGGTTTACCTCGACCTCTCAGCATCATCTACAAGTCAAAGATTTTTTTTAATTCAAAGCGAAAAATTTTCGTATCCATCAATACCCTTTACTTCATCGTGCTACTGTGACTCTAAATTCAAGTCTCTAAGTTTTTGATTTGTTTCAGTGACCTGAGGGTTTATGCTTCTAAGTCAACAGTAATACATTTGTTTCTGGGTACAGGAATTTGTGTATCAATACTCAAAATAATCATACCACATATATAACATACAAGCACACAGCAACAAATCAAACAATACACGCTAGCATAATGGAACCAAATAATTCTATTATGGCTAATATAGTTTCGCCAAATCCTGGTCTCTAAGGATGAAACAAGACCCACCGTACGCGACTATCCCGTACTGGTAGAATACAGTGCGTGCAAGTTCTTCCAAAGAGTCTGTTCAGTGCCCATTACAATTTTGCAAGTGTCTCGCTCCTTAAAGCTGACGCAAGACCCACCATACGCGACCGTCCCATACCAGTAGAATACAGTGCGTACAAGTTCTACCCAAGAATCGATCACTCCCCATACATGGTCTGTCAATCTCTGAGTCCAGGATTCCTCCATACCCCCAAATCCCTATGCGTCCCATACCGCATAGAGATCAAGGATACAGGATCATCCCGATCTTGTGTCCTGACCAATCAAGTGTTTGTTTCACGCATTTCCAATCTCTAGCTTATGTCCTAAAAGCTTTTATTTACTTTGATGATCCATTATGCCTCTCTGGCAACACCCAGTCTCTAACTACACCCATGGTCTCGATACTTGGCTAGCCGATTCATCAATTAAATCACCAAGTTCAAACTCTATCTCACCTTTATGTGATGCCATCGCTCCCGAGTTTGGACCTTTCCTGAATAGAGCTCAACCTGTAGGGCCACTACCGAAATAGAACTCAACCTATGGGGCCACTACAGTACTTTTGTCCTACCGCAATTAACAACTTGAACACGCTGACATCACCTAAATCTTTGCTAGACTCCTATCCGTCTAGTAAATAGATTCTACTCATTTTAGCCATTTTTCGAAAATCGAATTTAGTAGAAATTCTTTTTTAGTAAAAATCAAATTCGATGAAATTCTCAACTCTGTGAAAAATTTTATTCTGATAGAATCAAATTTATTATGTGCAAGTTTCAACCCAGTATTTCTAGTAACTAGGCTCTGATACCAGCTTTGTAACACCCCGGCCCTCCCGCGGGTTCCCTCGGGCAGCGCTCGCTTAGAAGGCGCACCCATTCAACTGGGAAACCGTCGCCGCATCTTCCGCCAAGAGCCAGAGTGCTACTAAAATCATTTATCAGATTGTGTTTCTCTTCCTTTCTATCTCATTCAGGAAATAAAATTCATTTAAATAGGCACCAATTTTTTTTTTGAAATAAACTTCTAAATAAATAAGATGGATAGGTGCAATTTTAAATGAAATAAAGACATTGAGTTCAAATTTAAACAATTTAAAAATCTCCAAAATAATCCCTAACATTTAGTCATGTGTAAAGTCTTAAAACCAAAGGAAAGAAAAGGGGCACATGCCCAGTTCAGTCAAATACAAAGGCAAAATGCGTAGCAAACACTAACAACCTCCTCAGTGAGGTTTCAAAATAACTGAGTCCTCTGCGATGTCCTCGACTCATGCTATCTAAAAAATCACCTGAAAAAGAAAGGAGGTGAGCTCGAGAGCCCAGTGGATCATACGGCACATCACTAGCATTATTAACACCAAAATACCAAACATGCAAACACTTTCATTACATTAAGGTGTTTCAAACACTTATTTGTTTTTCATCGTAGTTAAGACCAAAAGGTTTGTGGCCTCAGTGTCCCCTTTGTGGTCCGGGAGCAAATCCAGAGGTATCACCAGAAGGCCGGTTACCTTTTGGGACCCTGGCGGGGCATAAGGTCCGATGTGACACTCAGCCCGCAACCAGTCTCGTTGAGGACACCCACAATGACACCCTAAAGTCGGTCACCCGCCAGTACGTGGTTCTTTTGTCGTAATTTAATCTTCTTTAATTTCACAGACAAGGTTTTCAATCCATAACAACATAACATGGACTGACCTATGCAATTAAAATCATATAATCATTCAAGCAAACTTATCTCTAGAAAACACATAACCGGACGTCATGATATCATGACAATCATTCCAATCAATTCACACATTCCTAGCAGGATACTAAGTACAAGAACAAAAAAGACAACCATCATGTTTTATATTTAAAATCCAAATAATAATAGAGAGTGTAGTAATCACACCCACATGATTTTCGGTGTCCTTTGCACCTCTTCAACGTATTTCCCCGCTTCTTGATTTTTAATCTGCAAATCGAAATCATAATAGTTAATTCCTAGAGTTCCCTTTGTCCAATTAGTACCACTAAACTAATCTGATACTCCTAAAATTTTCTTAAAGATTAAATTCTAAAATTTTAGTTTTTCAAATTTTCTTTTTTTTTCATCTACCTCAAGATGAATTTAGCACTAGGTCTCAAATTCTCTAGAACTTCTACCAATAATAATTTTTTTCTTTATCTCTCAAGAAAATCATTCATATCAAATTAATATTCCTCAACCACAGAGACTCACTGCTCTTTAATTTTTTTGTCTAACAATAAAAAATTACATATTAAATTCTTTAGGCCTCTACTACTTTTCCAAATTAAATAAAATAAATCTGAGGCTTAAAACTATTCAAAAATCCCCTTAACTCTAAATAAATAATTTATGTTTCCATAAGACAAGTCTAACATTTAATATATGCATCAAGATTCAAAATAGATTCAATCTCTGATCGTATCTCTTTTCATATCGTAATCATCCACTCATTTCATAAATAAATTCATTACGAACAAAATAAGACTTCTAAGTCTAAAACCTGAGCTAAACTCTAGAAACATTATTTATCACATGAAAATATTTCTAAACTTCTAAATCCCACCCTTTGTACCCATTTCCAGGAAATAATTTATTTAAACTATAATAAACTCAAGGATTTAAGATTGAGAGAATTACATTTTTCTCGAAAATGTCGGACTTCCATAAATTTTCAAAATAATTAAATCTTCTATCTTGAGCCTCCATGACTCCAAAATTTTCATTCATTCCCCACATCAGTTTAATAAAATCACATAACAGTAGCTGATTTTGCTCCTTCTTCACGGACGGACTACACTTGCAACGGCTGTGTTCTTCACCAATCACGCAAGCAGTTGGTTCCTTCTTCCACGGACAAGATGCAGTAGCAAGCTTAACATAGCAGTTGCAGCTCAAACTTCTTCTTCACGACTAGCAGCTGGCCAACGAAGATGCTCCAAGCTGATAGTGAAATGTGGTAATGGCGAACACCAAGTAGTTAAGCAACCCAGAATCGCGCACCAACAATTAGATTTGGTAGTTGGATCACCAAATCACGTGATTGAGCTAGAAACAAAACCAAATCTTGGCTGGTTTGATCTCGTGTAAGTGGTTACAACAGCCAATCTGGTTGTGTTGAGCTAGATCAATGTGCTTTGGACTTGCAAGCTCTTCTTCTTTAGTCTGTCTTCTTCTTCACAGTAAGGTGTCGTGACTAGTTGGATGCAGCAGCAGCAGCTCGAAAAATAGAGGTTTGTAACTCTGTTTCTTCACCACAGATTGCAGGTGCTTGGACCACCAAATCATGCACCATCACACAACCAAGATAGACCGGTAGCTGGAAAAAATGAAGACGCACCAGCAGCTGAAAAATGAAGCTGCACCAACAATAATATCAATGGTTGCTTCAACGAACCAGCTGCAGCAGCGAAAACAGAGCTTTGTAGCTATGTTCTTCTTATTCCACGGTGAGATGCAACAGCATTGATTTTTGCAGCTCTGTTCTTTTTTCTTTTCCTTCCACAGTGAGCTGCAACAAAATAGATTTTCTGCAGCTCTGTTTGTTTACCACGGTTTGCAAGTAGCTGCAGCTTGCTTCTTCTTCTTCCAAAGCGAACTGCAGCAGAAACAGAGTTTGCAACTCTGTTCTTCACGGCAAACAACAGCAGCAGGTTGTCTTCTTCAGCTCAGATCCGTGCAAGCTGTTGTGTTTCTTGTTCTTTTTTTGCTAGCCACAGACCTGCAAACAGCAAGGGTGCACTAGCAGCAAACTGCATTCACATCTACTGCCAGCAATCGTCACGAACCAAATGTGCAAGCCATAAACCAAACAGCAGTTGTGGGTGTTTGTTCTTCAGATCTGAAACTTTTCCAGACCGTGGCTGATTGTGTAGATCCGAACCAGTTCAGTGGTTTTGAACTTGTGACGATGGTGGTTTGATGATGCCAATGGCAAATCCAGCAACATCGAAGATGGCCGGCCAGATTGAAGAATCAAAGATCATGAACAGTTGAAGAACCAGATCCAACGAGATCTGGTTTTTTTTTTTGTGTGTGTGTGTGTGTATTTTGTTTGTGTGAGTCCAAAACGTGGAACACTTCCGTTTATATATATATATATATATACATATATCAGCATACATGTGTTTATTTCACTTGTTTTATTCATCTCATTTTTTTTTTGAAATCAAACCATTACTTATTTATTTTATTCCATCTACCATATGATATTCAAAATTATGTGTCTATATATATATATGAAATATTTTTATTTAATTCACTTAGAAAAAACAATTATATATATTTTTAATTTTCATTGCGACGTGTTCGCGTTACAAAAAATTTGGACTATTACATTGACTAAACTAGGACTTACCAAATTTTTCATCTGTCAATTCCATATAATTCTCTAAATAAATTTTCAAATTTCATACAAATTTTCAAGATGCCACACATCTCCCTTTCAATATTTAGATTTACTCGAGACAAAGCTTACCCGCTACCAGCAACTTGCAATCTTTGTATCCAAACAAAATGTTTCAAAACATATATTTCCTTTGTGAAAATGACTTTCCAAAATAGTTTTTCGATTTCAAAATAGAAGGTAGGGCATTGTAAAATCAACTCAAACTGTAGGTCTTACTTGATTGAGTCAATATTTTCTAAATTTGATACCACCTTAAGTATTATAGTAAACATCTAATTTTAGCCAGCAACTCATGCCTAGGCTCTGATACACCTTTGGTTTTAAATGAATCATCTTTTTTCCAGTGAGCTACAGCCTTAGCTCTAATGCCACCTTTGTAATACCCCAGCCCCTAACTCAATGGTCTGGACGACACGGTGGGCGGGGCCGTATTACTTTTACAAGTGACTCACACTTGGCTTTCTATTTTCTTTTATTCCAAGTCTATTGGACTTTTACAGTACTCAACTCAATTACATTCACTAAATTTAACAAAACAAGATAATTAGAGCTAAAATAATTCTTCAACTTTATTGATGAAAAAAAAGAGTACATAACTTTAATGTTATACAACGGAATAATTAAAATTGGCCAATACCTCCTTACAATGAATTAAAACTAGTCTAAATAAAATTCTCTAACATATATCTTAAGTTATTGGCATACATCTTCATGTTTTTCAATTACATGAAAAATTAAAAGAGGAATGGTGTGCAGGAAGCCTAGTGGATCATTCTAAAAAATAGTCAAATCATTATTTCGAATCAATAAGGCATTCACATCAAACATTTTCAAACATTAAGTGGTTCAATCAGTTTTTTGTTAATAGTTGAAAACTTAGACTAAAAGGAGTCAACCTTGGTATTCTTATCAAAATACTTCACAAAGAGTGAAAGGGCATTCTTTTATGTCAAGTTTCACCGGATTTTGGGCCTAACCCAAATTCCCAGTATTTTGGGACCTCACCCATTCGAACTGGAAACTAATCCAAGTTCATATCTAAAGAACACCTACAGTAATCCCTATGAATCACTGTGACAAAATGTGGTTCTTATCATAATCAATCTTTCTTTTCTTGAATCAACAATCAATAATGAAAATAAAATTCAGCATGTGAACATGATATTTAACAAACCAAAGCGTCATATAACATGCATCGTTAATTAAACAAACCTAAGCATGTGAGATCTAAGCACGGCGGGATTTGATAATAGTAAAATATGGCATGCATGATAAACTGGAAATAAAGCATGCATATGAATAACTCATTGAATTTAAAATAACAAGATAAGAGTTTTGAAATCACTTCCACCTCAACGTTTTGAAATCTTAGTTGCACAAATCAGAATTTCAAAAGCACTTTCCCACTCTAAGATGTCTAGACTCTCAAGAATACTCAAGAACTGAAAACTTCACACTCAAGAACTCTTAAGAATTGAAAAGAGGTGCCAAGAGAGGTTAGAGAAAGCAAGAGGGATCTTATCAGCTCTTACTTTGGGATGAAGAGAATGGGAGCATAGGGGAACCTTTATGTAGAGTTCTAGTAGGCATGAATTGGCAAGTTTGTGGAGTCTTTGTTGTAAAAACCTTTCTAAAACTCTTTCTTTTTCCATTTTATTTGTTTCCTATGCATAAGAATTAGTAAGTAAACTTTTTAGAAGTTGCTAATACATTCTTTTGGGTTGATTTCATTTTAGAAACCTTTCTAATTCTCAATTTTACTTGTTTCCCAAGTACATATATTAGTAACCAATTAATTTAGAAGTTCTTAATACATTCTTTTGAGTTGATTTCATTTTAAAAACCTTTCTACTTCTCTATTTTACTTGTTTCCTAAACACATATATCAATAAGTAATTATTTTAGAAGTTGCTAATACATTCTTTTGAGTTAATTTCATTTTAGAAACATTTCTAATTCTCTATTTTACATGTTTCCCAAGCACATATATTAGTAAGCAATTATTTTAGAAGTTGCTAATACATTGTTTGGAGCTGATTTCATTCTAGAAACCTTTCTAATCCTTCATTTTAGAAACATTTTTAATTCTCTATTTTTTCTTGTGTGAAGAGAATGAGGGTTTTGGAAAGTGTAAATTTTTAGCAACTTCCTTGGTTATTTTTATTTCTTATTTTTATTTTTGGCCATCTTTTTCCTTTGGTTTTATTTTCATTTTACCTACTTTATTTTATACCTTCAAATATACATAATTTTACATTAAAAAATTCAACAAAATTCTCAATTAATATCATTTCTTATTTTGACCACTCATAAGTTGAAATATATAAAATCTTATCTCTAAAATTTTGCAAAATTTTGAATGATTAATTCTATTTTTTAATTAAATTTTGTACAAATTTTCAAGGTATTACAGCTTCTACCTATACTTCCAAGTTCGAGTGTCCCATAATACCCTTGCCCATCAACGTAGGCTTCAACCTAGAAATTCCACTACACCTAAACAACTTCGCAAGTGTCTCGATGTCCAATGCTTCTCAAGCCCCACTACACTTGACCGTCCCATACCAACCAAGAATATAGAAACGAGTTCGTCCAAAGCCATCAATCACTCACCAAACATGGCTTGTCAATCTCTAAGCCCAAGATTCTTCCATATCCTCGAATTTCCATGCATCCCATACCACATAGAAACCAAGGATATAGGATCCTCTCGATCTCATGTCCTGACCAATCAATCGTTTCATTTCACACATTATCAGTCTCTATCGTATTTCCTAAAAGCTTTTTTTATGATCCATTGTGCTACCTTGACAGCACCTTAGTTACACATAAGGTTTTTCCCTAGCTAAACCCTAGTATGCAAGGTCTCTACTGCCCACCTCCTCCGTAGGAATGGCAGTTCATAGTCTATACCTTAGACTCTAGCCCCACAACTTACTAATTGAACCATTGACTGATGAACTAACTAAGCTACTAACTAAGCTCTATGTGAGCATCTCACTAGACTGGTACCACCTTTGGCCTTAGAGTGGACTTTTCTCGGCAAGTTACTGATGAAACTCTTTCCCAATGAGCTACGGACTGAGCTCTGATAGCACCTTTGATTTGAGGGTTCGGTTTGATCAAGAAGATGTATATCGGCTTTGTCAGTGCGTGATAATTATTGGAACATGGTTTCTATGTGAGTTTTAGTGTGTTACCTGCCTATAGGTGTGCATAACCATGTCTCAGTTTGATTCCTCACCAACAACACCATTTATCTCTTATTTGGTTCATAGGATATTTAAAAGAGGATTGGAACTTGGTAAAGATGGTTTAGAACATACGTGGGAAGAAGGGAATCAAAAGTAGGTGACTATATTGATTCTGGGGAGGGATGTGCATCTGCAATGAAGAGTAGTGCGATGAGAGTTTGTTTCGCAAACAGAGAAGAGTGGCCACAAAGTGAATTAGTGTGTTTAGGGTTTTCCACGCATACAACATATAGATACTTAGTGGCCCAGAACTTCCATTTCTAATCCAATCGCAATACTGCGGTATCATGTCCCAGTACCACAGTGTTGGGATTGTTTGTATTCATAGTACTATGTCTCGACACCGCGGTATCATGCCTGCGCCCAAAATACCAAGTTTTTTAATCGCAGTACCGCGGTATCGCGTTTTGGTACCACGATACCACGTTTTCATCCCAAATTTCATTTTTTCAATTGCAATACCCCAATACCTTGACCCAATACCACAGTACCTAAAAAGTCCACTTTCACAAATTTATGACACACTACCCCAGTACCCAAATTGGTACCACGGTAGTCACGCGATCCTTTTTTCCATCCCTATTCTTTTTAGTGTATTACAAGCCAAACTAACTAAGAAAGGAGAGAAGTTTATCTTGGAAAAGTGTGAGGAATCTTTTCAAGAGTTGAAGAAGAGTTTGACCACAGCTATAATTTTGGTTGCCCCAATTCTGTAACACCCCAACCCTAGCATTCTTTGATTTGAGAGTTGGACTTAACCACCATTCCTTTTGACGGTGGACTTAACCAATTGGCAGGTTGGGTCATGTTACTTTACAAGCGACACACACTTGTTCTTTTCTTTCTCTTTTTTTTTCAATACCTCGTGCCTTGAAATAAAATTCAATAGTACAATTTCACAATAAAAAAATCAAGGCAATTAAAGATAAAAAAAAAATTCAACTTCTTCATTAATAAAAGAAAGTACCTAACTTTGTAATGTAAATTAGTACATTGTTAATCAAAGAGACTCATAATCTCAAAATAAAAATACTAACTATCAGCAGAAGTCTTAAATCATCTGATGGCCCAGAGAGTCGTGTTCCTTCGATCGCGAACAGATTGATGCGCTCGAGGATGATCCAACCGCCCAGATCAAGCCTGCCCCATCTGTGATTGTCGCGCGATTCGAGGAAGATCCTGCGGTCCCGATTAAATGCTCCGCATTAAATAGCTGAAAATTCGAATTAAATCAATAAAAATACATCAACAATCCAAAAATTGGTTTCTAAAATCCCAAAAATTTCCAAAAAAATTACTTGCTAATCTCTTGTGCTTGGGGGGGCACAAAAATTTGAATTATTAGCAAGTTTCTTACAATTAGAGCACCACAAACTAGCCATTCTATACACTTTTGAAGCCTATATAAACCCCCATGCTCACACTTCAACTCATCTCAAGAAACAAGAGTTGAATTGTCATCTTGTTCTCTAAGCCCTCTTCTTGGCTCTCCTTCTCACTTTCTTTTCCCTTTTGTGTGTGAGAAGTTCATTAGGTTGGGAATTGGTTTTGGGTGATTCTCTTGGTGTTTGAGCTTTGAGAGCCATTGCTTCAACTTTGGGGAGAAAGCAACACAAGGTGGAA